>CM027124.1:11124726-11409300 GCA_015476505.1 Urochloa ruziziensis
CGATCTCCTGCTCCGTCGCCGGCTGTGTCCCCGAAGCCCAACGACGAGGTCCCACCGGAGCTCCACTGCAAGATCTATTCTTCGGCGCGGCGCCGTGGACGGAGCTCGGGCGGCCACGCGACGGTGGAGCGAGCTCGCACGCCGCGCCCGCATGCCTCTCCCCCGCGCCGCCGCGCCCGCGTGCGAAGGGCGCCACCGTCGGGTCGAGAAGCTCACGCGCGTCCGCAGGGGAAGAGGGCAGCCACTGCGCGGGGGAGATGGCGGCGCGACGCGGGGAGGGAGAGGAAGAGGGGAGGGGAGGAGGCGCTCCTCCGACGGCGCTGGCCGAGCGCGGGTGGGTGACCGGAACGGAGGGGGAAGAGAAAAAAAAAATAGGTGGGGCCACTGTCAAGTGGGATAGAGGGCATCCGGATCTAGGGGCCCTGGGCCAACATTTGGAGGCATATAATATTTGAAATAAAAGAAATATATTGGCTTTGGACAAAAAAATGTGAGACGTTACACAAAATATATTGGTTGGTGCTCGGCAGCCAGCCCGTGCAGTTGCTTTCAACGCCATTGCGGAAAGTCGCTAGGTTCAGTTCCTACCGATGAACTTAAAATATCCTTCCATATAGTTCATTATTGGCCAGATTCAGTGTATGCAGTAGTGGCTTATCATAGCCTCAATTCTCCGGTATCTCACCAGTGAGCTGGTTACTATGTAGGTCTAGATATTGTAGAGTATGACAATGAGCAAGACCCACGGGGATGGAGCCGTTCAAGCGATTGCTTGAGGCGCCGAGATACTGTAACTGGCCTCCGGCGCACAGCCCCTCTGGGATCTGGCCGGCAATCTCGTTGTTATCAACAGAAATATATGAGTGCTTCCCGAGTCTTGACGGTAGCGTACCCGTAAGCCTATTATTAGACAAAGACAATGCCAACAGTGATGGTAGACGGTCAATATGCTCACTGGTATGGGTGATCGGGTTTGGCGTTAAATCATACTGAGAAGGCCCCCGCGTCGCACCTCTCGGGGCGGCTCGGGCGGAGCCCGACTCCACCGCACCGACCCCTCCCCACCCCCATCTCTGGCGGCCGCCGTCGCCGCCAGCGCGCGGCGGCGGCGGGCCGAAACCGGTCCCCCCGCGTCCCTCCCCCTCCTTCCCCTCCCTCTCCCGGTCACCACTCTCCCAAACCCTAACCCTAGGTCGTGCATCCCTTGGTCGCCCCCCTGTCGCCGGCCGCCGGCGTGCCCGTCTTCGCCGGTTTCGACACCTCCCCGGCCTGCACACCTCGTCCATGGCTTCCGCTGCACCATGGGCACCGTTGCGGGTCACCGGCCGTCGTTTCGGGGGTGGCCGGGGCTCTCCTCGGCGGCGCCGGCCGCTGCCCGGTCGCCCCCTCCTCCCCGCCCACGGATCTGGCCCCGACCGCCGGCTTCTCCCCAAGGTCGGCCGCCGCCGCCGTCGAGGCCTCGAGGCTCGAATTTGGGCCCGAGCCGCCGCCGCCGGGGCCGAGACGCGGCTGCCTCTCCTCTCTTTGCCGGTCGTCACCACCGTCGAGTTCTTCGTGCCGCCGGTGCTGCCGCCCTCACCGGTTCGGGCCGCTGCCGCCAGATCTGGGCCCAGGCCCGCCGTCGCCAGATCTGGGCCCAGGCCCATCGCCTGCAGATCTGGGCCCAGGCCCTGCCGAAGCAAGCTGGGCCACAGGGTTGGCGGCGCTGTCCGCCGCCCTCCGGCGGCAGCGTGAGCCGGGTACAATGGGCCCCGTGCTACTGGGGTGGGGTGGTCGCTTGCATCTGTTGTCTATCTATGCTCCTTTGACTCGTCATCACTATGATTGCCGGAGCCGTGACTACCTCGACGGATACACACTGGCGGACGCTTTGCCGCCCCTTCTATGCTTGTTCGACTGTTGCTTTGTTGTCGTGTTGCTTGCGGATACTTTGCTGCCCCTCCTACGCTTGTCTGGCGGATGCTTAGCCGCCCTGCTACCCTTGATTGTGCGGATGCTTTGCCGCAATTGTTGTGCTGTTTGCTGGTCGTATTTGGCGGATACTTTTGCTGTCGTGATGCTCCTCTCATGGTTGATGCCTTTAGGATGTGGTGTTATTATCTCTGACGGATGCTTTGCCGTCGTGTTGCATGTTGGTCGTCTTCGACGGATGCTTTGTCATTGTGGCGCTGCTGCTCCTGGTGGATGCTTGGCCACCCTCATGTCGGTTGGTAGTCTCGGTCTTCGGCTCCAGTGGTGTTGTTCCTCGGGTAGGCTCAGATGTTGTTAAGGTCGTCTCAAATATTGTTAAGTTCGTCGCTTTCTGTGCCTG
This sequence comes from Urochloa ruziziensis, assembly GCA_015476505.1. Classification (NCBI taxonomy): domain Eukaryota; kingdom Viridiplantae; phylum Streptophyta; class Magnoliopsida; order Poales; family Poaceae; genus Urochloa; species Urochloa ruziziensis. Next base: position 11,127,038 of record CM027124.1, read on the forward strand.
TGATTGCCCCTCTTCATCGTTGTCACCATGGTTCGCTCGCTGCCTTTTCCATCGTTTGGTTCTCTAGCCTCAGTGGTCTGCGGTGTTGTGTTGGCTTTGGAGGCCTTTGGCGAAAGCCGTGGCCGGTGTTCGCCGGTGCTGACAACGGCTGCGTCTTTGACGTAGTTACCTCGTTGGAGGCGTTGTTGTGGCCACCAAAGCCATTTGGTTTTGCTAGGTGAAGACTTGGACCGCTCATTCGTGGACGGTCGGACGATGGCGGCGACGTCGCTTCCTTCGTGAAGGCATTGTTTTGCAGGACCCTCGACCTCTGCCCGCTGGCTCAGCGTATCAATCGGTGATGTGCGGGTGTTCATGGTGCCTATCTTCACCGCAGGATTCGGTCGTGTTAGATCTTCGTTAGGTGGGCCGGGCTCTTCTGGTTTGTTATCTGTGTTGTCTTTTCTTTCCTTGTTTGCTGTGTCGTAACTCTGCGCTTTAGGGACTCTCCTAAAGTTGCTTTATTGTAATTCTCTCTTCCACTTAATGAAAAATGTGCTATGCATATCTAAAAAAAATGCTCACTGGTATCTCACCATAAAAGTTGTTATTGGCAAGGAGCAAATACGTAAGGTTCTCAAGCGGCCAAAGACTTCTGCAATCATTCATGTAAGGTTGTTATTCGAGATCCCGATCATGTTCAAGCTCATCGCAGCAAAGTCCTCAATCACCACGTCACCAGTGAGGTTGTTACTAGACACATCTAACAATTGCAGCTTCTTGAGGCTCCAAATCTCTGAAGGTATGGTTCCTGTGAATGAGTTGTACGCGACAGACAATTCTTCAACTCCGGCATCTTAACCAGGTAGCTCGGGAAATCGCCGACGAGGCTACAATTTGACACTCAGAGGCTGACTAGGTTAGTCAGGTTCTTGAAAGATGTTGGTAGCTGGCTTGCATCGAATGGGTTGCTTGGTTGAATCCGAGGTCTAGCGTGCAACGGTAGAGCGCTGTCGGGAACACGCCGGTGATTCCGTTGCTAGAGATTTCGAGGCGAGTGAGGCTGGAGAGGCCGCCAATGGCGGCGGGGATGGCGCCCGAGACGTTGACGTTGGTGATCGCGAGCTCGGTGAAGCGTCCAGCAGAGTCGCACCTCACATACGGCCAGCGGCAGTGCGCGCCGGCGGACGAGGCGGCGGCGACGCTCCATGCCGCGAGCGCCGGCGGGTCACTCCGCGGCGGTGGAGGCGGGAAGTTTGGTGTGTTGGGTTCGTCATTGACGTGCTGCTGTCTAAAGTTCAGAGGTTTGGGATCGGTCAATTTCAGCTTGCGAGACCGATGGTTTGTGACCACTGAACATTGTTCGCCTAAACGGCCGTTTAGCCCGTTTACACACCGTTTAAACGCTACACAGTGCCTAACTGTGTCCGTTTAATCATCCGTTTAGCCCGTTTAATGGCCGTTTAATCCGTTTAATTGGCCGTTTAGTCCGTATAATGAGCTAAACGGTGGGTGACCGACTGTTTACCGTTTAGCGTTTAGGATAACACTGCCACTGAAACACTATAATTTACCACACGTGTCCTCTGTATTAAATGGTCACTTTAATTTTTGTGCTAAGCCAAACCTCTGTAACTTAAATCAAGTTTATAGGAAATATGTTTATAGACGCAATACCAAATAAATACAATTTCAATACATAATTTATATTGGAATTAGTGAAACTATTTCGTTGATGTAGATGTTAGTTTCTTATAAACTTGATCAAATTAAATAAATTTGAGATATGACAAAACTAGAGTGACCAATAATTCGAAACAGAGAGAACGTTATAGACACCAAAATAATTCGAAACAGAGGAAGAACGCTATGGTTGCAACTAGCAACTTTTAATTTTGATGAGGAAGTTTCTAAAGTTTGTGCTTGACTCTGCCAGTCGTCGATTGGGGGTCACATTTTGGTCGGGATAATCTTTTTTTTTCCCCCAATGGGCAGACTCTTTTTTTTTGGAAAAATACAATGGGCAAACTGAAACACGGGGACTAGACCAGTGGGAGATCTCGACCGGCCATGGTGCGTTCCAGCTAAACTTGCACTCGCAGTTTAGACCTGCCTTTTGAGTTGGATATCACATAGGGTACATGATATACCATTATGTGCCTGAATGAATTTCTATCTTAGTCTAAGATAAGACCTGAGATCATCTAATTTGCAAACATGCTCAATTAACATGCTCAGCAGTGGGAGTGATGGGTTTAGGAGATTCTCAAGAAAGTAAAGAGTGGAAAACCAAAGAAAATTGAGATGTTAGGATCTAGTACTGATTACTTCGGAGTCTGATTTGCCAATTAGTAATACAACCGTAAGATGCGTGTAATTGATCGAGAAGGCAAAGGAAAATTCACCAGATCGGTAAGAAAGGAATGCATTTGCTAAACTATGTCAGGTTCATGTAAGTTTACCGGTTCTTTCTCTACAAATGGTTGTTCTCCAATCCCGGCTGCAATCAGCAAAAACATTACATGTGCAGGCAGAATTTTGCCTAGCCGAGCATGCAAAATCTCTTCCACAATGAAACGAAGGCCGGGCAGCCTGCTCAACAACAACAGCAGATCCATGTTCAACACAAGGAATCAAAGAATGAAGACCAGCATCCTTATTTGCATCAGGACTATACTATACTAACAGGCTGGCAGTGCCTCCATGCCCATGGACATCCATATCTGCTACCATTCCAGTTCACGATGGCAACGCCTTCCTCTCCAATGCTCTATTCCTGGAGTAGTGCTCCCCTGTTCTTCTTTAACAAGAGGATGCTCCAGCAAAGATGGCAATGCTCCATCTTTGTAAACTGCGTTACCGGATGGGTGCTGACTGTTTGAACCTCTGCTACTGCAACAACAGGGTGCTCATGTTTCCGTAAATTCCCCGAATATGTCAAGGCACCCGTCCCAACGTCCCTCATCTCTTGTTTCCCAGTATCCGCCTTTGTAGCGGTATGTCCCATCCTCGGTGTCCTGCTCGAACCACCGGGGCTTCCAACCATTGTCTTGAAGTTTGTGGACTGCAACAAGACAGACTACGATGAAACAGCATATTGGGCAAGTGATTTATGCAATTGGATAGACTTCTCTACAATTTACTAGGCAAGACCCGAACCCTGCCAAATTTTACAGAGAGAGGAGAGATGGATGGTACCATTCTTTGACGCCGTTCCAACCTCAACTTCTCAGCATTCGCCTTCTCATATTCGCCATTCTCTAGGTGGCGCTGATCTGGTCTCAATCGTGAATCAGTAGGTGGAAGCTTTTCCTATATCCAGGAATGGCCAACCAATTAGGACAAAAATCTTAATTATGAGGTACTTGTATGACAATCACATTCACATCCATACCTGCAAGCCTGGAGTTAACTCATTCAATGTGATCGCGAATGAAGACAGATTGTATCGCGTCGGATTAGGAGCAGGCTTGTTCTTTTCCCACAATAGCGAGGCACCTTTCAGTTGATCAGCACTTCTCACCTTGAAAGTATCAGAATTACTATAATACATGCTTTCATCCCACTTCCCAATTAAAAACGAAACTCTGTTCCCATCATTGTCCTCTACAAAGCCTTGTACCTGCGGACAAGTGCATGCAAAAGATAAACATAAATGCAGAGTGTATGGAAGACACAAACATATAATACTAAAAGCAATTATGCACCAAAAATTAAACAGTGAATAAAGAGGACTAAGATGTCAGATGCCAAAGAGGAGGGTACAAGTCAGATGTTAGTGCTTATAGTAGCACTTGAACTAAGTTGGAACTTAGATGTCAGATGCTAAAGAGGAGGGTACAAGTCTTCGTAACCTAAAAACACAAGTGTGCCTTTTTTTTAAAAAATGTATAAAAGATGAAACGTATGTCTTTTCCTCAGTTTATTTGACAGATGTTAAGAACATGACAATCATGCAAACTCTTTGTATGCAAATGCTAACAGTACAAAAGGTAACAAGTGAACCACAGATTGGTCATAAGGTAACGTACTGAAGAGGAAAAGATGTGAATTCCGGTTAACAGTAGTAATACTTGAGTTAACACTTAACGGTACAAAAGAAAGGAGCTAAGTGAAACATACTATGTGAGGATTCCTGTCAAGAAGCGATGGCTCTTTGAACTTAAGTTTACATGAATACTGACGATTCCCTTTTATGTGCATGGTTCCGTGGTGACTACAGTACAACTTCCCAAGAATGAGGTTGTGAATAGTCGTTGTAACCTGAAAAGCCATTAGTAGGTGAAAACAGAATTTAGTTATGAGAATAAATATATGATATCAATCAGAATTGTTTGCATTCCTAGTTGTGCTATACACCTTATTCCATTGGAAGATTTCACCATCGTCAAATTCCACAGTCAAATGCCAACTGGTTCAACTTGAATTGACTGTCCCCAAACTTGGATTGACATTGCTGTCGCCCCAGAATTTCCAACCCTTGCCTTCACAGTGGCAGGCAATCAGCATTGGGTGATGACTAACCTATTGGTGGAAATGTTGAACAGCAACGTGATGAAATTAAAAGCCTCCAATGCGAAGTATCACATATTAAGATATGGATGATAAGTACAAGGTAAACAAAGGGACATAACTTTATTCGAAATCAATGACTTTGGATACAGATGTGTACCGGATTTGCATAATATGAACATAAAGAAAAAAAGATGATAAAAAACTTCATTTTCTTTGTAAATCTAAAAAATATTCTCATTATTCCTTCCCTCAGAGACCAAGGTATCATCTCTTGAATAAGAAGAGCAAACTAACCTTTTCTGCAAAAAACCGAACTCCTCTATCAGGGTAATCAGCTTCGTAGGTCTCTCCTAACAATGGATTGAATGGTTTGCAGGGTCTTGCAACAGATGAAGCATAGCCAGAGACCGCAAAAGCAGCTACTTTGAGAATTCTCATGAGGCTGTTCCCCTAGATATCAAGTATATAAGATATAAATTAGAAAAATCCTTATAATATGCACAATATTAGAAGCATGCTATATGTTGATACACAGAACTGCAGCATTTCCCAACTCACAAATGATACTGAATTACTGATACATCATAACTGAACAAAACTAACATGTATCAAACTAAACACTGTGAAAACACCTTCACTTTTGTTAGAATCAATAAACAGCCAAGCTTATTAGCAGAGTATACTGCATCAACAAGACTGATGATATACCATACAGCATAATTTCTATGGGTTCGGGCAGATATGACATATCTAATTTTAGCATGCCTCACAATCACGTTTGCAGATCAGTTTTGTTGATTAGAACTGCAACATGGTACTGAACAAGAAAAGGGAAACAGATGAATGTCCTAGACATGCAATACCAAGACATGAAACTATGAAAGTGATCTTACCATTTTTCCGTTTTGATAAGCTTGATCCAAGAGGTATGAATATTCCAAATCTTCAAACACTTTTGAAGGGATGAGAGTGGTTCATTGAAGTAAACTGGAAGGCAAACTCGTGTCAAATCCTTTCCAACACTATCTTTAATAATGGACCAGAGGCTGATCCCTTTCTCTTTCTCAGTAGGCTCTGGTAGTCTAGTCCTTCTTCTGACTTGTGGTAACCTGTCACTAGAATCTTGTGTCTGCGTGTCCACAACTTCCTGACCACTTAGCATGGTTGAAGATCTGATGTCTGATTCTATGAAGTAGTCCACAGAATCAAAGAATGTAGATTCTTCTTCACAGATCAATTCACCTCCGTCATTCTTTTCACACTCATCAGATTCTGTGGTGCTATATCTGGGAAAGAATAACCATTGTACCATTAACAAAATGCTATTTGTTAGGAAAAAATGGCAGGAGTTCAAAATTACTCAGGCTATTTGAAATACAAACATGACAAGATTGAAAGACAGACACAAGAAACAGATAAGTAGATCATGCAGCTGATCTACTGCTGGAAACAGCCCAGTCTTGTGTTCAAATCATACCGCTAAAATTTCCATGCCGAGAGCTAGAAAAGTCATTTCTTGTCAACGCCCCCTGTGTTATACTTGCATCTTTACCTTCCTGCACAAATATGTGTGTAATGCACTATGTAAAATTCCTGCAGGAAAAAGAGGAGAGTAACCATTCAAGGAGTAACCTTTGCAAAATTGCGTAACTATTTCAATGCGAGATCTACTCATCAGCAGGAATTTAAAAACCCACAAGCATACCAAGAACTATACTTTTATTTTTCACGCACTAAGGTGGTTCCTGCTACTTGTCAATTTTGTGCAAGTCATGAACATATTCAAAAACGTATGCAGCTGGATCTTACCTCAAAATGGTGTCTGCAGGAACCCAAACAAGCTTAAGTAATCCTCATAACGTCGCTTCAGGTGCTTCCGGTAGCTTGAGAACTCAGAAAGTACAATCTGTTCACATTCCTGTATAAGATTCTCATTCAGACCTTCCTGATACATTCGATCTCGAAGCCTTGCAGTTGAAATCGAAACATCGCACTGCACGAAAGTTACTCTCCCACTGAGTGACCCGAGAGAGTAAACACTTCTTGCCAGGATCAATGCCTCAATCCAGGCAACACGGTCATCTTTTGAATCCGTCTTCAAGTGAAGCGTCTTTGTGGGGGAAAATATGTAGAATCTCCTATCATCAGACTTACTCTCCCGAAATGCTGACACCTAGAAGCATAGAAACTCATTAGCTTCCATACTGGAAACTGGGTAGCCCAGCACATGTTTGTCTAGAGAACTTTCCATGTGCAACACTACTCACCAGGCATATGAAAAGCATATGCATACACAGATTAACATCCATAATATTTATATACAGCAGCTACAACTTCTATTAACAAGTAAGGCCCCAAAAAATGAGAGGAAAAGAAGAAAAACAGATTTAAGAACCTGGTAGGGTATTCCCCAAAATTCATCCAAATGAGTTTCCTCCCTTCAATTCCAACTTATGGTTCAGGGGGAAAGGGCAACAAAAAGAAACCTACCAGTAGAAAATAAGGGGGAAACAAGGATCCCAAGAAACCAAGAAAAATAGAGCCAAACTACAATCTACCTCAATCAAACAACCTATGCAGTGGTTGCAGATCCACAGACCCCCAATCTGACATACTAGACCACAGGCCCTCCATTTTATTCCCTCTCCTAGGCTCCCTCTCTCTATGTGGCCACTTGGATCGACTGTACATGCTTTAATTCTTGGGACCCATGGGCAAAGGCCATGAAAAGACCCAGTGATAGTACTAACACTGGGAGTTCAACAGCTAGTAAAAGCCTTGTGGAAAAGCAACCCCTGGAGCAGTACAAATCAATAATGCAAATTCCAAAAGTATCCCCGAGGATATCCTATCCTGTAATCACATTAAATAATTCAACTTATCACATAGCATCTGTCAAGTACTCATCCATATGGATGAATCCTATCATACAGCATTTTGGGGTTAGAAAAGTTTGCACAGTAATAGGACAGCGACTAACTGATAACTTGGTTGTCCTAATCGATCTTGATCAATAGAATGGCAACATAGCCCCTATCCTTTTCAGAAATGACAACAAGGTTAGGAATTTAGACAAATCTGCGAAAGGATCAGGCTTTACGTACAAAGACGTGCCTGACCGAGTGACAGAGAAAGGTACGGCCCTTTTGAAAATACTGTCAGGAAAAAAAAAAGAAAAGAGGCCATTTGTTCGTTTATAGCAAACTGCTAGATTCTGCTAAATTTAGACAAGAGATGGTCTTAGGACTACTAATCAGGTGGTTAGTCAGTTGATTAATTAGCCATGCCGACTAATGTTAGCACCATTGCATGGATTAGAGGAGATGATGATTTGAGCAACAAAATGGACAGGTTGAATGATTTGTCACGGCAATGCACAGACAAGGAGAGGATGGAATGAATGCGAGTATCCTGACAGAAGGAAAATAGAAAAGAGAGGTCACGTCACTTCGATCCAGCAATGTGACGATGTCTCCCACCTACCATTCCATCATCATGAGGCAGAACTCGACACGAGAATCTACCTTGCACCCCCCGCAAAAAGAACCCGGAAACCGATTAAATAAGATTTTTTTGGCTGCCCCAATTTTCAACACTTGATCCAGTGAGTTAATAATGCGTTCAGCGAACATCGGCGCTGGCTGGATTCTGAATAAAAGCAACGGAATAAATTCCCCAGAACAGATTCAGAAATCCCACAATACGAGAAGAGAAGGAAAAAAAACTCACGAGTTCAACAGGAGTAATCGCGCGAAAGGTTAAGTTAGTCTCGAATTGCATTCACCGGACGAGCACTCACAAATGTGGGGAGAAATTTGTTGAGAAACGAAGGGACGAAATCGAGAAACGGAATCTGCCCCGCCGGTACCCGGATCACACGAACCGCACGAGAGGGGGGAAGTGCGAGGGCGAGCACGGACCTTGAGGCTTACGACGCCGGCGGGCTTCTCGGTGCGGCGCGCGCCGCCGATCCTGGAGCCGATCAGCCTGACCTCGCCGTCCTCCCCCGCCGCGCCGCGCCGGCGCCGGCCCGAATCTTGGAGTAGGACAGAACGCCATCGCGAAGCGAGAACCAGCGCTCCCGCCACCCGCGGCCGTAGTTGGTCCACTTGTGCAGCACCCCTCGACCGCCACCGCGGCGCCCGAGGCCGCCGCAGCGGCGGCGGCCGGGTCCGGCGTCAGCGGCCGCGTCGTCGGCGTGGCGTCCCAGGCAGCGGCGGCGCCGCGGAGAGGCAGCACAACGCGCTGTGGTGGTGGTGGTGGAGCCCGTACCCGCGGCCGCTCCCGCCGCGACCGCTCATGCTCTGCGTCATCCCCGCTCCGGCGCTCGACGGCGGCGGCGACGGCGAGGAGGGGGAGGGAGGGAAGGGACGCGGGGGAGAGACGCGAGTTTCCGCCTCGGCCTCGCCCACGCTTTATTTTTAGCAGCGGTTGGTCGCTATTTATGTGTGGGGCCCACTTCCTCCTCTCGGTGCTCTCCTTCTCTGGTTACAAACAGACCGGGCTTTATTTGGGATCTTTTGTGGGTTTTTTTCCCCCGTTCTTTGTTTTGGCTAGGCCTTCTTTCTGTCTACAAAACGGCAGCAACCACCACATTCTCGTCCTTTAATCCACTAACTAATCCAGTCTGTCTTCCGGCTGATAAAAGGATTAGTTTGTCGTCTCATCTCATCTGTTTGTATATATGAAAAGATTAAGAATTGTCAATTCAACATCTGGTACCATAGATAGTGGTTTATATATATTATCATTAGATAATGCAGAGGTAGGTTGTGTGATTTGCTGCACATGTTTATTTGCAAAAATAGGTGGCAATGAGATATTTCTACAAGTCATTTTTACTATTGTTCCATTTAAAAAACAATTGTTCTAATACCTATGAAGTTTTTGTCAATAAATAATATCAATTATCATGAGAACTTGCTAAATATAGGATAACCTAGTAACAGATATCTGATCTGTTTACATGTAAGATGTGTTTACCGAGACATCCTATAGCTCTTTACACAATTTGTGGTTGTAAAGTGAGTTATTTCTAATATTATTGATATGTTTCTTGGAACCGGAGTGCAAACCTCTATTAGAGGTACTTAGTAAAGTTGCATATATGTATTAAATAATTATTACTTCCTTGTTTTCATTATGCTTTGCTATCATAAATGAACAATTGGGACCTTTAGCTGAACTTTTTTGGATATAGGTCCCAATAGCATCACAAATTTCACAACACAAAGCTTGTTGCTTTTTAGCTAGTGACACCCTTGAGCTACAAAACCCATTTCTTAAAAAGCAGAAATTGATTCAAGCAAGGTCCTTATTTTGGGCAACAAGGACAAAAGGGTTATAGGTTCTTACTTAGATATTCAAATATTTTTTATGTATTATCTAATGTTAGTAGTTTTATGGTCACACAAGATTAGAGTTGATCGTTTGTCGGGTTGGGTCGGGTTTATTCGGGCCGCTGGGTTGGAACTTCTTGGCCCGCGTCCGACCCACCACATGTCTGGGTCGGGTTGGATTCTGATTTTTATGTGTAAATTTTGGATTGGGTCGGGTTTTGTCGGGTTCTGGTAAAAAAAAAGTGGCCCGCGCCCAACCCGTCACATGGTCGGTCGGGTCGGATTCTTTTCGAGGGGGTTGGTCGGGTTTTATCGGGCGGCCCATGATCAGGTCTATAACAAGACAGATCTATATATTGATTTTTCTTTTGGACAATCTTGGTTGTATAGTTAATTTATTTGGGAAAATATTTGGTTCATGGCGATCATGGTGCTATGGTTAATAGAACCTCTCAATTTGCTATTTTTCCTGTTTCTGGATCATGTACAGTTCAAATTTTCCTTTTTCTTGGAAAAGGTTATATTATACAATTTTTTTCTTACAATGTACTACTTCATTTGGCATCTTTTCCTGTCATACATTTTATACAGTATATATATTTTCATACAACTTGCAATAATTTAGAAATAGGTTCTTGCCTTCTTGGGGAATTGCAGAAATAATGCACAGAGAAGCAAAATTAGTAGGAGTAGAAGTTATATGTAAAGACATGAAACCCTGTTTACCAGATGTAGGAGCACATGATGATGTATAGGGATCAGGAGTGGTTCACATGCTATGACTCGATTAGTGGGCCTTAATGCATAGTTAAAGTGTACTGGCAGTGATTTTTTAAATAAAAGGATGTACTAGCTGGTAGACTAGTAGGCAGTAGCTAGCAGTGAGAGCAGCTTCGTTTGTGGTTGCACGAAAGACAGTTGCTTCACTCCAGAAGTGTGCTACCTAGGACACAATGGAGTGGTCACTTGCTAAACCATAAAAATATAATACATGGAGCTCTAACGAAGTTGAAAGGGGGTATACAAGAAATGGAGGGAAATCAAAACTTGGAATTCAGAGAACTAATAGTATTGTAATCAATAAAGTTAGCAACGGCTTAGGATTATAAGAAATTCAAGAAATCATTTCGCATATGAAATGAGGTTGATGTTTCCCAAATAGGGTTAACTATGGAGTAGTTTTTTATGGCATCCATACTAAAAAGAAAATCTGTCTAGTTGTACTTCCTTGGAAGCCAAATATCAACTTTGAAGGGCTTTAGTATAAATTATAAAACAAGGCAACAAACACCACTCAGTTTCTAATAGTGTTCCTTAGGTGTTGTGAGAAATGAAGTCTTTGATAGTTTTGCTTAGAAGATATCTTTTCGCTTTCCATTGGTCAAATCAAAATGTCAGGCCCACTAGCGGTTGCACGTGTGCGTGTCTGGTGTGCCCCCCTTGACCAGCAAGTCTCTCTTCTACCTGTGCTTAGCAAACTAGCTCTCACTGACAATGAGGACCTATGCATGGGGATCCCACTAGTCGGTGTCAGCTTAAGCTGTTGGTGATGGAGCAATTAGTACTGTACATGGAAAATGGCCCGGTACACTTGGAATAGTTATACTACTCCACCTTTAGAAAAATCTAATAGTAGTGATGTGTTGTATAGTCCAACTTACAATCTTATGAGTGATTGGCTCATAAGAGAATAGTCTCCTTCTTTCATTACCCTCCATAACACAGCTTTTATGGACCAATCACCAATGTAACTGGCGTTAATTATATTTGAATTCACGATAACTGTATGTTGTTGCATTATGTTGCTTAATCGCATTTTTATTGTTGAACAACAATGCTAAACATCTACCATCTAGCAGTTCAAAACTCAAAGACGAGGAATATGCACTCAGCTTTTAGACTTGCTATATGCCTATATTCATAAGACTATAAAGATGCAACTAATTGTCTAGGAAAAATGCCTCCAAAATAGTACTGTATTAGATATTCCACGAACTGCACTACTGCAGGAGTCAAGGAGGCAGTTGAGGCGATGTGTCTTTGTCTCCATTCTCATCACTGATCACTTCCTCTGTTCAACCATTGTATGTACAATGCCTTCGGTTATAAAAGAGCGTGTGAACGTAGCATTATGGCTGATTGGACGGCTGGAAGTACTGCCACGTCGCGTGGACACGAGATCTTATCGGCCGGTGTGTGGGCCCCACACTTGACCAAGAAAGCGCGGCGTCCCCAGGCTCACCGTGCAGTTCAAAAGTGTTGAGAACAGTTCCACCAAAAACACAAAATGTTTTCATCATCTAAAGAACCGTGTCAGTTCATTTATTCTCTCCCCTTTATCCAACACAAGCCAAGCAATATAAAATCTACTGATAAATCTCTCAAATTGTACCATTTTTAAAAAAATCCATTATTTTTTGTTATTTGAGTCATGACGTTGTTTGTTTTAGAAAAAGAGAGTCCTGAAGTCTTGCATTAATTTAGCTATTGCGCATAGAAGTAACGTTGTGGTAGTTGATGGGTGATCAAATATTTTCAAAAGAATATTACTGTACTGGAAACTTGGGGCCGTGCTACATATAAAAACTGTTCACTATATGTGAATGAATTGAATAATACAGTGTACAAATTATAAAGTGATTAATGCTCCACAGAAGATTAGTTTTTGTCTTTACCTTCTACAATACGAGAGAGAGAGAGAGTGATAAGTTCATTCTTATTTTATTTGCTCTTGGATCCAATCACAGTTAACAGTTTACATAATTAATTGGAGGATGGTATACCAACTGTTGAATTGATGAGCACGGAGTTAAGTAGGCCTTGGCCCACGTGTCAAGAACAAAAAAAAAAAGTAGACGTAAATGGCAATTCTTCACTTGGTCTTAGCGTTGTTTGGGTTATGCCAAACAGTTTTTTTAGCGAAGAGTCTGTGAAATAAGCTAAGGAGTTGGGAGCTGAAAAAAATAGTTTCTCATGATCTCCTTTTTCACAAATTTTATCCTAAAGAATTATTTTCAGCCATATAATCATTTCTTTTAGAGAATCAATTCTCATAAAAAAATCAGGAGTGAGTAAAGCTCTATCAAATAAGCCCTTGTATTATTCTCTCTATTTGATGATGTATGCCTACGCTCTGAAGAGTATATGTTTCACAATGTGGCAAACAATTTGTCACTGTATATAATCCATTAACGAAATGTGTAATTATAAACGATCCACAAACTCTCGATTTTTGCATATATTTATAGGCGGCCAGGAGCTGATTTGAACCAACTTGGATCTACTGTGAAAACATAAAGTGAGGTTTCATACATGTAATTTGTGAGGGCTAATAGTGTATATCTAAGGGCCCCTTTGGTTACAGGATTTCCAAACGAAAACTAGAGGAATCGTAAATCATATGGAAGAGGCACTATATAGCACTTTTGGCTTGTAGGAAAGGACCGTAGGAAAATTTAAGGAACCTTTTGTGTCCTCCAGCTTTCAACAGGAAAAACGTAGGGAAAAAACAATTCATTCTGACCTCTTTTTTTGTTGGCTCGTGTAGGATCCTCCGTTTTTCATATGAATTCTAGTGGCCATCCAAATGCAAACATAAGAAAAATTCCTCTGCTTTAGAATCTTGTGTGTTCCATATGAATTCCTTTCCTATCCTATGCTTTTGGATTCTTACGTTCCAAGGAGCCCTAAATGGGAATTCCAAATTTAATGTGTTCCCCTCTCTCATTGAAAAACAAAAGTGAGGGGAGTGTAAAATGGGGTCCGCTGGGGAGACAATGCGTGGGTGGCTGTGTTGGAGGCGTATCATGTCACCTTGGATCGACGCACCAGATGTTCCCTCCGCCCCCGTCAGCTCGCAGCACCACGGCGCTTCGAGCCGAGCGATAAAGCCCCGCCGTGGTACGGACTCCATCATTTTATTCGAATTTGTTGCATATTTATTTTTCCCCCTAGAATCCGAACACTTTTCATAAATTTTCCTCCCGTCTAGTATATAGTGTATTGGTGATAATACCTGAGCGTGACCCAGGTATGCTCTTTTTTTTTCTTTTCTAAAGCACTACTAGCACATATCGAGGTGAATGATCATAACGTGGGATTATTAGAATATAAAGATGCTGCTGTTAGTTACTAGAGTCATTAGGGAATCCCTCTAGAATTGAGAAGAAAATGGTTTCCATCTTATGAAATTCTTCTTTCGCCTCTACATATTCCTTTGGGTCCCGACCATCCGAGAATATCTAACACTACCTGAAGATCTGCTTGCCAAAGCTTATTTCTCGGCCTCTCCACACATTAAGCTGCCAAAAGTGAAGATTCTGCCTCAGAAGTCAGAACCAGCAAAGATATATTCTTCACCACCTTTTTCCAATAAAATGGATTCGGCGTCACCACAGTCCACAGAAGACACAACGCGCCAAACAGGGCCTTCAGCTTTCCAGCTTCTTCTTTTTTAAAAAAAAAAAATCCTCAAATCCTCACACTCGTGGACTGGCGGTACGGATGGCGCAGGTCTCAACCCGTGCAATCCTCTCGATGCACACCAAAGCGTCGGCAACGGGCTACGCATTCCAGTAGTTTAGTTAATCTCTCTCTGTCAGTAGTCTCACGAGTGCATCAGCGTATGATGACGCATGGAAGTGCAGGATTAGAGTGCAAGATATATGTATGTATATCCTGCAGCAGCAGCCGAGCGTGCACGTGAGCACGGACGGTAGCGCCGCTCGAGGCTTTGGAGCTTTTCCAGTGGTTTCCGCCGCAAGGCGCGGGCTTGTCCGGCCGGCGGCGGCGTGGAATCCTCTCTTCTCAAGGCTCGCCGTCTCCGGTGGGTTTCTTTAACTCTTCGCTTCCATGCCTAAGATTGGGTGAAACTTCGGCACTTGTCAGTATCTGAATTTCAGATACAGCTTCTCACGACCCTCAAAACGTGGCATGTTCTTCAAGTACAGCCTGATTAGAACAAAGCACAAACCTACCTCTAAACAGCATGATTAACAGGCACAGACCATCCTCTGCTGTACGGTTCAACCACCACTTCGACCAGTAGCGTCGCTTTAACTTGAGGTCATGCTCATCCTAATCCCCTGAGTAATCAATCAAATCATCCAACACCACCGATCACCGACCGGTCCTGTCAACAACGCTTTCGCACGGAATGGCCAATTGATAGCGTACAGAGGGTCTCAAGGCAAACATGGTCACAGACAGGGGCGAAACATCACAGCTAATCAGTGGGGCCGGTTCAGTCTAACAGCATTACTAATAGCAACCCACAAGAAACACGCAGGTCACCCACCCAACCTGGAATGTCTGTCACCGCAAAGTACCAGTAGGGAGATGACGGATAACAGTTCGGGCCAGTCAGCGTCTGTGTCTAATAACACCAGGATGGATACATTTTTCGCAGGCAGATTGGATCAGGGCTCCTGTCGGGGAAGCTGGTGAGGGGCCGGCAGGGCGCGTGAAGATGATCACCCTCCACGTGCTTCCCTCCTGGTGGCGTCGTGGAGGATGTCGATGTCCACGCCATCCTGTGGGAGCAGCACGTACCGCACCACCGAGCCCCTGATGAAGCAGTTCCGCACCGATAGCTGATAGCAAGAAAATGAAGGGCTTTAACAACATGATAAACATCAACAATTTTCAGAACTATTTGCTACACTTGGCTAGTGTTCCTAAGCATATGATCGACATCAATAATTTTCAGTACTACTGCTACACTTGACTTGTAGACCATTGGATGTTTCCAAGAGATTGGTTGGTCAATCACAAAGGGAAGCAGCATTCCGTGTAAAAGGGTGCATTCACCAAACAGCACCACAAAAATTATGTCTCAAACAATAGGTTGCCTGCTACCCACAGGACATGGTATAGGATAGGGATATTTAAGTGTTGCCTTGCTTTGGAAATACTTCAGGCATATGCTACAGATGATAGGCACACTCAGCAATACTGTACAATACACGTCTACACAAAGGAATATAATCCCCAGTACAGACACACCTGCAGAAATACAAGAGTCGAATTCTGTGTCCCACAAGCCAACATATAAAGAATAGCACCCTACTTCCCTACAGCTGTGCCAACTGATAGATCCAACATAGCAGACCTAGTAGCATGTCAAAACTCAAAAGGAGAAGCCAACACATATCTAGTTCACAATATGATATATCGAGCAGCAGCCCACATGAACATAGTTCTCATATAACATTATGCAGTTTCATCAGTAGCTTGCAATGAAATGAACTGGCTGACAAAATTAAAATGCAGGGCAGGCACTAATAAGAGCTGAACTATCATAATCATTTCACTCATGCAACTATTAAGTGAACATATTTTATACTACATCCATCCTTAAATATATTACATATATGTGCATAAGACTTCATCACTAAATCACTCAACACTGAGTTTATAAACAAGATATGTCCAGTGAACTTGAATGTTCCATTTTCTTCCATGTGCTGCATTTATATGGTGTTAATCTGTATGTCTGGAAGGTGGACACCATCCCTTACCCATCCACTAAGTTACAACAGTAAAATTTCAAGGTAAGACAGCGACAGAGTCAAGAACAATTACCAGTGCAAGGCTACCACAATAATGCTATATTACTGCAAAGTGATTAGATCAACCCACAAGTTACATGAGACAAGGAAAAGCCAGATGTGTCAACCTCCAAATGTTAATCTTTCTTCCTTTTTTTGAGACCTTAATATTGCTTCTATTACCATGAGGAACAGAAAGGTAGTCTATATATTGTCCTGGTGACTTGTTTATCTATTATCTATATCTTGTAGGGGAGTTAACATGTGCAGACATTAGTAAAAACTTGCAAGAACATATTAGCATGTTTACATGTCTATTGACAAAGGGTTGATAGATAATGAATCAAGCGAATAGCCTTAAGGATGAATTCAAAAGTTTTAAAAACCATGACTAGACGAGCAACTGACATGCCCCCACAGCCTTCCATCTATCTATCATTCTATCTAAACATCATTAAACAGAACTGAGTTCATCACAGATGGGAGTAAGGCATTGACATTGGATCTATCATATTTATTTCACTTATGCAACTTCTGGATGATAATTTTGGAACAGAACCTCTATATACAAACTAAGAGTTCCGTAAATTTACAACACAAAGTTCATCACGAAACAAGTTAGACATATGCTAGACTAAAGGGTTAATTGGATACACGCCACCGTTATTTTTCATTTTTTGACCCACGTCACTACTCATTCGATTATAGGAACCAGGCCATTACAATTTCCCCGTTATTTGAACCGCGCCATTCTCTACGTCTTTTTGGCCATTGGGCCCACGCGCAGGCTGACGTATTTACGTATAGACTAAAATGCCCTCGTACATCTCTCCGATCTACACCCACTGACACACGGGACCCACACGTCATCCCCTCCCATCCTGCTCTTCCCCTTCCTCCGACCATCCTCTGCCTCAAGTCACGCGCCTCCCACCTCGAGCGCCGCCCGCCATGCCCTCCGCCGCCACCATGAGAACGCTCCAGACCTCCCTCCGCTCGCTCCCCTCCCCGCTGCCCCCGCGCCGCCGCCTGCTGCTCCCTCCCTCCGCGTCCGCCTCCTTCCCCCGCGCAGCGGCCCCCACGGCACACCCCCACGCGGGCCTCCAACGCGCCACAGCCCGCCGTCCTCGACCCGGCCGCGGTGGCGGCCGAGCCCGAGTTGCGCGGGGCCAAGGCGCAGCCCGTGGCGGCGGTGAGCGGGAAGGAGTTGGGGGACCTCGTGGACAAGGATAAGGCCCGGGTCGTGCCGGTCGCCGCCGCGGCGGTGGCGGCGTGGAGTTGCCAAATTGAAGCATGTAGACGAGGTCCTCGTTGGCGTCGGCGGCGGCACAAGCGGAGGCGAAGGACGGGTGCAGCGGCGGCAGCGCTGTGCCAGTTGCGGCAGATGCGACGGAGCGCGCGGTGGGAGGCCGTGGGCAAGGCAGTCAACGACGACGTCGCCAGGGATGTCGTGGAATTGTGGATCCGGTCGACGTGCGGCTCCTAGGCGCCGGCAGCAGCATGGCTCAACCCGCCAGCCATGGCGGAGGCACAGGGAAGCTCCAGGTTCGTTGCGGAGTGGAAGGGAAGGGCCGGAGGAAGGAGATGACACGTGGGACCCGAGCGTCAATGAGTGAAGACCAAAGATACACGAGGGCATTTTCGTCTACAGGCAAATACAACGGCCTGTGCGTGGGTCCAATGGCCAAAAAGACGTAGAGAATGGCGCGGTTCAAATAACGGGAAAATTGTAATGGCCTGGTTCCTATAATCGAATGAGTAGTGGCGTGGGTCAAAAACTGAAAAATAACGGTGGTGTGTATCCAATTAACCCTAGACTAAATCACTCTACATATGAGAAAATGAAGGTCCTGTACACAATGCAAAGGTTAATTATATATGAATTCTTCCATAGATAAATTCAGGTTGCTGTTATGTATGCGTGGACACTGAACACCTTAGAATTGCCCAAGAAGAGTTCTGGCATTAAATAAATGTAAGTCTTCTACAACTCAGCAGCAAAGCTATGCAATAAACTAAGGTTGCCACAAGAATGCAAGATTAGAAATATGAAGTTCTTATACAGAATAAAAAAGTTAAGTAGATATGAATTCTTCCAATGACAAATATGTCGTTTTTTTCAAATCACCCAAGCACTTTCTGAAGTTCTGTATGTCTGGACGCTGAAAATCACCAAATTACCCAAGCACTTTCAAACAGTAAATCTTTTGGTAAGTCTGCTAACTCAAGTGCATAACTATGCAATTATTAGTGTAAGGTTGCCACAAGAATGCTAAAGTAACAGCCACAAATCCCTTCCGCCCTTTATTTGTACAACATAGGAACCCTATACCACAGTACCTAAGATGCTGGAAAAGTGTAAGAAACTGCTACTGCTACGGCCTTCCCCTGCAGTTCTCAATTCCCCTTAAGTTGATAATGGATGGCATAACCAACCAAGGAAAGAGCAGCAGTCAAGTAGGCTACAAACTCTAACCGATAAAATCAAGCTGAAGGGCATGAACCTGAACTGGCATCGTATCAACTAGACACAGCAGCAGGGCATACCATGTGAGGATACTTGTCCTGGTCAACAAATAACTCGAGCATTCTCGGGTTTGATGTTAAGGTATTACCGTATTGGTCAGCTGAGTGGAGCGTCAAGCAAATCAAGAGGTCGTTTGCATGCCCCAACAACCTTCAATCTATTTATCTAAACATTGTTATTTGTTCATTGTACATAGAATAGAAGCAGTGCAATTGGATCCACCATATTTATTTCACTTATGCATCTTCTGGACTATGATTTAGGAACAGAACATTTACATACAAAATAGAGTTTTGTAAATTTACAATACAAAGCTCGTCACAAAACCAGTAAGGCATATGCTAGGGGCTCATGAAGACTAAAATCACTCAAGATATGAGAATATGAAGTTGTGAAGGTTTTGTACACAATGCAAAAGCCAATTATATATGGATTCTTCCATGGATAAATTCGTGGACACTGAACACAACTATATTACCCAAACATTGAATTCTGAAGTCAATATTAGTAAGTCGTCTACAAGTCAACAGCACAATTATGCAATTAAAGTAATCTGCTACAAGGATGCTAGCATAGAAATATGAAGGTTCACAATAAAGCAGTCAGTTAGATATGAATTCTTAAAAAATGGGGCGTACCCAGTGCCGTAGGCTCCCGCACTATGCGGGGTCTGGGGGCAGATTGTTTAGCGCGCAGCCTTTCCTGCACATAAATGTGCAGAGGCTGGGGCTTGAACCCTGGACCTTCCGGTCACAGGCGGTGAAGCTCTACCACTGCACTAAAGGCCGCCCTTTTTAGATATGAATTCTTCCATGGACAAATTTGCGGTGTTGTTCTGTACTTGCGGACTCTGGACACCATCAAGTTACCCAAACACTAAGTTCTGAACAGTAAATCAAGGTAAGTTTGCTTCAGTCAAGTGCACAACTATGCAATTAGTGTAAGGTTGCCACAAAAAATGCTACACCACCAGCAACACATCCCTTCTGATCTATATTTGTACAACATAGGAAGCTTCCACCACACTACCCAAGATGCTGGAAAAGATGAATTAACTCCTACAGCTACTGCCTTCCTGCAGTTCCCAGTTCCACTCATTGTTCAGCGTGGCAACTGGCAATCCACATTAAACCGAACAAGACCTAAGTCGATATAAAACAAGGATGGCATAAACAACCAATGAAATAGCAGTAATCAAGTAGCCTACAAACTCTAACTGATAAAACTATGCTGAAGGGCATGAATTATGTAGTGACATCACCACACCAGATATAAATTCTTCCATGGACAGATTTGCGGTGTTGTTCTGTGTGTGCGGACACTGGACAACCATCATACTACCCAAGACTGAGTTCTGAATGGTCAATCTTTAAGGTCTGACAGTCGTGAGCACAATTATGCAATTAGTGTGAGACTGTGAGGTGGCCACAAAGTGCTAGATTACCAGCAACACATCCCTTCTGACATTTATTTGTACAGCATACCCAAGATGCTGGATAAGTGAAAGTAACTGCTACTGCCACAGCCTTTCCTACAGTCCCCCAGTTCCCACACCCTGTTCGGTTGCACAGGGGTTGGCAGAGATTGGCACAGAATCGACAGGAATATAGCTGAATTCCATGCCAATCCCTGCCAATATCTAACAATGATGGCATAAACGACCAAGGCAAGAGCAGCAATCATGTAACCTACAAACACTAGCCGATAAAACTAAGCTGGAGGGCATGAATTCAGTAGCGACACAAGCATCAACTAGCCACGGCAACGGGGCATACCATGTGGGGATACTTGTCCTGGTCAACGACTCGAGTGTTCTCGAGCTTGATGTTGAGGTACTGGTCGACCGAGTGGAGCGTCCCGCGGATCGCCAGGTCGTTCTTGAGCTCCACCGTCACCTCCTTCCCCACGAGCTCCTTGAAGTAAGAGAAGAACAACTGCAAAAAGAAGGAAGGGGCATCTGTAAGGGCACACGAGACACCAGGAACAGAGAGACGATTTGTGCAGCAATAGAGGAATCACCATGGCTGCGGCTCGAGAACTCCCGCTGCTGCCGGCTTAGCTGACCCCTGGAAAAAAAATTACAGACAAGGCAACAACATTAGCACCCAAATTTTACAACGGGGCAAGCAAACGCTGCTCGAATTCCCCGACTTCTTTCCCTCGGTAGTTTTTTGACGAGGCAAACCAATCGCAAACTAATCCGCGTAAAATCGTCAGATCTCGTAGGAAACAGACACGGAGGTTTCAGCTAAATCCTAATTGTTTGGATTCGATTCCTCGTGCTAGCAAAACGAATACATCCAGGGCAGGCTAGGACTTCCTTACCAGAGACGGAACGGCGAGCCTCGATGGATCCCTGCGCCGCCGGATGCAGGAAGAGGCTGGCGAGGGCGAGGGCGAGGGCGAGGGTTTCGGATGCGGGCGGCGCGCCTCTCTACGACGGGGAGCGAACGGGCCTTTTCGGCGGCGGTGAGTGGGAAAGGCGAGGAGGGAGGGGTTAGGGCTCGGGAGAGAGAAGGGAGGTTTTTTTTTCCAGCTCAGCGGACGGTTCCGTCCGGGTGTTCATTAGACTGCAAGTGGGACCCACTCGCCAGGTTAATGAGGCTGGGGGCATTTTTCAGTGTAATTCAAGGGAATTTATTCTTTTCTTTAGCATTATAATAATATAATTGATAATCCATCGGGCCTGTATATACTTAAAACTTGGTTTTAGTATATTAAAAAGTTTGTGAAACCATATTTTTAGCTCTCTCTGGTGACCTACCTGACTACTCTATCTGTTTTAAAATGTAGGTCGTTTGACTTTTTAACTCTAAGTTTGACTACTTATCTTATTTAAAAGTTTGTGCAAAATATTATATTTGATGTGTCTTTCTTATAAAGAAAAAGATGTTTAAAAATGAATTAAATTTGACTATATTTGTACACATTTTTGGTCTTCAAACGAACCACATTTTAAATGAGTATTTACTTGCATGCCATCCCTAGAAGGCACTAAAAATACTTCCAAAAACCTGTTTTTAGGATCACACTAAAAAACATTCCCTAAAAATCAACTCCAAAATAATTTATTATAATCTACTCACGTATATTTCTTTTGGGCCTGTCTATGGGCCAATCGGACATTCTTAGCCCATCTAGCACCCTGATCTTTAATACCTACCGAATTCCGATGGCCTGATCCAACAACGGCGGCGCACTCGTCTTCACCGTCCGTCCATCTACCGTTCTCAACACTCCTTTCTTTTTTCTTTCTTTTTTCTTTTTTGAGTTTCGCTCCACTCAACACTCCTTTCAGAGCCTACTGTCGACTCATGTTTCATCAATAGGTTTATTGCTAATTTTGAATTAACCAATCTCAAACAGCAAGCAACAAGAAGGGTTCAGCTGGACGCACCAAGGTGGATCCCACCACCTCAAGGCGTGCTGGAGATCAACATTGACGCAACTATCTCCAAAAATATAACACAAGGCAACGGCTGTAGCAAGGGACGGTACTGGTCTTTTCTTGGGAGCATCTGCTCTAGACCTCTAGTTGTGGATGGGATTGATGATCCGGAGGTGATGGAAGCGATAGCCTGCCGAGAGGTACTAGCTTTGGCTTTGGCTTGCGAATCGCATGCGACAGCATCAATGTGGTCGTCAGAAACATGAAGGGTGCTGACAAGGGAGCTTACGGGCAGATCATACATACAAGAGATCAAACGCCAGGGCAAGGGCCTTTGGTTCTGCTGAGGTTGTTCACGAAGGCAGAGCATCCAATGTAGATGCTCCGTACACGGGACGAGGACACGGACAACAGCAAGCAAAGCAACTATACTTTTATTTATCACAAGTGGGCATAACAAGCATGATAATCTAAGATGAAGAAGCAAGGCGGACAGCACATAACGATGGATCTAACATCTTTAATCAAAATTTACACCTCAGCACTTCTTCAATTACCATCCAACGGTTCTCAGGTACACGATACATAAAGACAGTTCATCACTTCCTGGGTAAAATGAAACCTCATGACCCAACACAATTCTCGAGTACCGCAAGATCCACCAATCAACAAGTCATCTATATTTGAGATTAACTCGGTATGAATTGAATGTCCATCCGTTCTCGAACAAAGCTCAAATTCCTCAGCAAAATGCATACAGAACTTAACGCGATGGAACGGTGGCAAGTACTGAAGTACACCAAGAACCAACAAAATACTAGGAGCCTACAAAGAGAATGCCGGGTGCTTCCTTCGTTCCAGGAGCAGGGGGGGGGGGGGGGGGGGGGGGGGCTTTGAAAAAACAAACACCGAGCTCTTCCTTTCCTAGCTGCAATTAGTGTCCGGGAGAAGGGCTGGAAGCTGGATCAAACTGACTGGCACATGGCAACCAATAGCGCTGTCCTAGAATCTGAAATCTGGATCAACGTCCATTGCCCATCCGAATTTCGCAAGAAGTGATTTGTTGAAAATCTGCAAGTAAAATCAGTATTAAGTAGGGAAAAGGTTCGGTAATTGTATAGCTTCTTAATAGGGAACTTAGTGAAGAATAAATTATTCTCAAGGCTATACCTTTTCGATAGGTACTTCATGGCGTTTGCACCATGCCACAGTAATTCTAGGATCAAGATAGTTGATCTTTGACGTTCCAAGTGCAACTGTCTTCAGATCCTCTTTTGTCTTCTTATCCATCTCCATCTTCTCAATCTTGCTTTCAACTGTTGCAATCTTCTTTTCAATCCTGCAAGTGGATTTTGTGAAATGCCTACCTGCTCTTCATTTAGATATACAAAAAAGGGGTGCTTGAGGTCTTACGCTTCAGGGGCCAAGTTCCTCTTTGGCTTCCCATCTTTATCATTGCCCAGAGGCTTTCCTTTCTTCGCTTTGCTCAAGTCAGCTTTTAACTCATCTCTCTGGGCCTGGAGTAAGAAAAAAATTACAGAAAAGATTTCAAGAAAAAGGAATGGTAGAAGCATGAGTTGATAACTTGCAGTAGAAAGCCAACCTTTAGATCATCAATCTTTTCATTCAGTCTGGTCATCTGGGAGTCATGTGATTTCGACACACTACGTTGATGGTTACAGATAATGGCAACCTGAGAACATGACAAATGAATGTCCAGTGTCATGAAGAGTGATGATACAGGTATTACTTTCTTTATTAATGTATCATACCTCTTTGTTTGCTCGCTGATATACAGCGATTTTCTCGAGAAGAGTTCCATCTTCTGTTTCCTTGTGCAACTGCAATAATAGCAAAAACACATTGTTTAGCTCATGGTATATCATCATAACATAAAATGGGTAGTCACATGAAAATAACATATCCACACAATTAACAGGATATTAAACATCAGACAAGTGTTAAAAACTGAAGAAGTAATAGAATAGATATCCCTAAATTGCCTTGCACAAAACAAAATCCAACATTTACATCATACATCTCTAAGTGTCTATGCAAAGCCTAAATAGTTTGAAAGAATAGGGAAACCAGATAGAGTTCAAATTGGCTTCAACTTACAATGCCATCCAATGTAATCGAAGCGTTATATGTACGGAACACTTTTGCAGTAAGCCCAGGCATTAGGTCCTTCAGGTGAGCGTTTAGCTTACTTGTATCGAGCTGGTCAAAGAGATCTTCTTCCGGTGTCTTACCTACAAGACCAGAAGTATTAGGGCAGAGATTGCGGAGATTTAAAACAAATAAAAAGAAGTGAAAATGGTAGAGATACCAGCACGGAAACCCTCAATTGCCTTGTACACGAGCTCTTCAACCTCTACGGTGTTAAAATATCTTATAGAATCTTTACCCAGAAAGTCAAACTGTATAGCCCAATATTCACACAACATTAGAACTAGTCATATAATCATATTGGGAACACATGCTTAATATTGAAGAACAATACCTGGATCTTATTTGGGGGCAAACAAGTAACATTGCCAACCTTCAGCGTACAGCAACCAACGGTTTCAGCTTCATCTTCATCCTGAGAATGATTAATTAAAAATAGTATAAATAACATAAACTCATGTTGACATACTTCAATGAAAGGAAAAGCCAAATAGTAAAGCACAAAATTATGGCAGAAAGATGTATGCAAGAAAACTCATGTTGGCATAATTTAATGAAGCTAAAATAGTAACTAATGAAACAAATGTAAAATTGCAGTGGCCAAAGCACATCAGCTAACCCTTCGTAAAGCAGCCCTGACGCAAATTCTTATTTTTACAATAGTTTGTTGATGCAGATGAGATATTGCATAAAATCAAGCGTACATCTCTAAGCTGAATAAAAGAGAAGCTATGCACAAATTTCATGTGTATAAGAAACCAAATTACCAACAGAGACATCACAAAATACATGTTTACACTATAGAATGAAAAGAGCATCACTGATGACAAATGAAACACAGGTTCCAATAGGGTAATACCTTTTCATTGCCTGCCCTAAGGGCTAGTTTATCTATAAGGTATGTTGCCACAGCAATTTGCCTCCTTGCCACATCTTTGTTTCTGAAATCCTTCGTGTAGTTCTGACGAATAGTGTGTATGTGATCCTGGCAATGACACCCAAAAGGATATGTAAAAATAGATTCAAAACATACTTGGGACTAAACGGCTTTGTTGTTGTTCAATCTGTTGCAGATTTAAAACCTCCATACATACAAAATCAAACTTCCTCACCTTTAATTTTCTGGACTTCTCATATTTCTCTTTGTCACTTTGCCCCTTAAGTGAGCTACTTGCTGCCAGGAAAACATACTTGAAGTCTTTTTGGCTAATTGGATCATTCCAAAAGGCCAACCATGTAACAGTATTGTCATGTTTGACTTCTTTCCATCTGCAGAACACATGACCAATAAAAAACTGCTTGCAAGCAAACTATTGGCAAACATAGTTCATACACAAAAGATTAGGGAAAACGGTACCTTTCTCCAGGTATCGGGCACTCAGGGACTGGAGCCCCTCTTCCGATATTTATTGTAATATCGCTTGGCTTAATGCGTCGCTTCAGTTTCCCCATCTGAAACAATTTAACAAAGAGCCTAAACAAGAAAGCGCTCACTTGAAACAGAAAAACATGGTATTTGCATGTTACTATATCAGCACCTTTGGATGTTCTCCACGTCCTCTGAATAACCCAGGTGGTTCTACTCTGAAATTGCCGACCTGATACAAATACACAGTTTAGTCAAGTAGAAATGGTTGGCAAAATGCTCTTGATATTGTAGAGCAAATAAGATAACAAGTCAAAAGCAACAGTTAACTATCACTAAGGAAACTGATACATTAGCGCACCATTCTTCATATCTGGTGCAAGAATCTTAGCATAGTCAACTAAACAATTCCTGACTAATAAAAACAAGTCTTGATCTAATAAACAAAAGATGATAACTACCTGTAAATTAAGAAGGTACACATTATCAAACCAGTGTATAAAAAAGTTACCTTCTCCTTAACACCATCTACAACAGCCCACATGTACTTCTCCTCTTGCTTCAATTTCTCTTCCCGCAATGCTTTTTTCTCCTGTACATAGCAGTGATTTAATCACAATGTGTCATTAATGTGACATATTTGCATAATAAGTCAGGAGTGCAGCTACCAAATTCACAAGCAGTTACCTCTGCTGTCATCTGCTTCTTCTTCTCCTTCTCTCTGAGGTGCCATTCATATATCGGGGTGAAATCACAAAGTTCGAATTTCTTGATAATATGGCCTCTACCAAGGACTTGTTGCCAGTCAGCGAAAAAGTTATCAATGAATGTTTGCCTGCCTGCGTAGTCTGTGTCTTTCATCACAGCAAACATAGTTGCAACCTGCAACATAGAGATACAGAGGAGCAAATAAGAGAGGACGCATTTCCATATCTACATCTTGTTGCTACATATCAAAATCAAAAGATGGAAATAAAACAAGAAAGATCATTTATCACCTCTTCTTGTTCTGGTGTAAGATCAACAGGTTTCCCATTGTAAAGCATTTTGACACCATGAGGCTTGTACGGGGGAGGGAAAATAACACCATTGTGCTCCAAGGTAGTCCATTTTTGTCCATCACCAGATCCAGGAGGGACCTTCATAGTCTTTGAGAACTGAGAATTTTTCATTGTCTTCTTTGTTTTGACTTTCCCTTTTATTTTCTTGATGCCCTTCTTCACAGAAGCAGGACTCTTCTTGATGACATTCTTTGCAGAAGATGGCTTGCCTTTCGAAGACTCACCGATTTTCAGCCTTTGTGCAAGAGGGATGTTATCATTGTCATCTGCCTTGGTTTCTCTTTTAACACTTGCTGAAGTAGAAACATTTGAAGGTTTTGCCTTCTTAAGAGCTAAACTTGTTTTATTACTGTTATCTAGAGGCCGTTTACCCAAATTCCGTGGGCCGTTTGCATCATTATTCAACCCCTCGCTGGAAGAAGGCCGATTTTAGGTTTCCACTTCCAGAAACTTTTGAAAACCTGGCAGCCAATGGCTTCTCGTCCTCTGAATCTTCAGAGACATTACCTCCACGTTTTGGGGCAGCATTAGTGGGCAACCTGCTTGCCAATGGTTTCTCATCATCTGAATCTTCATCAGGCTGCTCAACTTTTGCTACAGTTTTCTGCAAAACAGGCTTACTCGCGCTGCTGGAAGACACTTTGGATGAGTTGATCTTGCGACTCAACGGCACATCATCATCTGAAGAATCATCTGCTTTCGCATCGACTCTTTTCAACTTCTTCTCCTCAACCTTCTTCCTTAACCCAATCGGCACATCATCATCTGAATCATCAGAGTTGTCATCTCTCACAAGAGGTCTTTTCAGTTTACTCTTATCGGTGCTGATTACTCTGCGAACCATGTCCTGCTGAACTGTTTGGCTGGCCAGACCCAGAATGCCGATGGTTCGGGCTAGACGACGGCGGCTTCATATGCACCGGCCTTGACACGCCGGCGCTCACCCCATTCTTCTGCTGGTTCTGAGCCACAGGCTTCGGGCTCCTGACACCGCCCCCGGACGATCCCTCCTGCTTGGAGGGGGTGGGTCTGCTGCTCTTCACGGAATTGCTCGACCTCTTGAACGAAATCGGACCGTCGTCGTCGTCATTGTCAAACAGAACAGGGCTGTTGGTGTTGACAACAGCCATCGCTCCCCCGCGGTGGCCTTCCACCACCGGATTACGAGGACCAAGTCAGTCAGCCACGCCTGCAGAAGGGCAAACACGGTTTATCCATGTTAGCAAACCAATCAACGAGAAGAAGATGCCATTGCACCAGTGCACTAACTTAGATGAAACAGAGGAAGCTATCAGAAACCCACAAATTCAGTTCATCTCCGTAGACCTAAAACCGCCCCGGAATTGAATTAGTTTTGCCAACATGCCCTGACACGCCAAAATCGACGAGGCAACCTCCTTACACACACCAAATTTCGATTAGAAAACACACAATCGACTCACACACCCCCAATTTGGATTAGAAAACATTGCCCCCTCCCCTGATGACGCCACACTAAGATGCTCAGCTCCCACGAGACCAACACAACACAACCAACGCCCTCAAACAGCGTCCCCCACCAGATCGGCGCGGTGCTACGAGGATACCGCCCTCCAAGACCACCTGGACGTCACGGCCCTCCCCCGATCCACCGCCCGCGCACCCGCGCCGTCCCCGAGCACCGCCGGCGGCGGCGCATGGGGAGAAGGGGGGAACAGCCGAACAGAGAAGGACGGGGGATGCAGAGAGACAAGTCGAGGGACGCACCGGCCGAGGCGCGCGGCGGCGACGGCGGCGCAGGACAGGTCCCCCTCTCCGGCGGCAGGCGTACGGATCCCGGCGGCGGCGGCGGCGGTCGGAGGCGAGCTAGGGTTAGGGCGCGCTGCTTGCTTATCTATCACCTCTCGTCTCGTCTCGGACGCTGCTCGGCTTCGCCCCCGCTCGCTCGTATTTCTATCCCCACCTCCGCGCCGCGCCGCGCCGAGCCTTCGCCCTCGTGTTTTTTCCCACACCCTTCCCTTCCTTTCGTTGCTCTCTCCCAGCGGCTTTGTTCCGACCCGGGGACTCCCACGGCAGAGACAGGGAGGGGCGTACGGGCCCACCCGCCAGAGACACAGGCATCCAGACGTGAAGACGCGGACTGGGCCCGCAGGCAGTGAGACGGGGGCGGGAGAAATCGGTGGAGGGCAAACTCGGTATATGAGGCGTCGGGCCCGCAGGCAGTGACACGGCGGGGTCGTACGCGTTGCGTGGCGTGCGTGCGTGGCTGGGCTGGGCACGGCTCGCGAGCCGCGACCTCTTTGGTGCACCGGAGTGGGTCCCGCAGGTGCGGGCCCGCATGTCAGCGGGCTGCGTCGCGTGGCGGTTGTGGATTAGGATATGCGGCGGGTGCGAGGGGGACACCCGACGGGTTTGCGTGGAAAGCAATCTGGATTCTGGTTCCGGTTCTGGATGCGAGCCTGGGGAATTACGCCTCTCCGTCTCAGGAAAATACGTTTCCGGAATTGGAAAGCGCGTTGTGGCGATGTGCGTCATCGCCGTTGCGTGTTCCGTAAAGTGCTCGAGTCGTACGTAAGTGGTATTATTATCACTTCATCGGATTAGCCCTTTTAGCTTTCATTCATGAGAAGCCATGTTATTAACGGAGCTTTTGTCACGAAACAAGGATCCTTTTTTTAGAAACACACTATGGAACCCTTTTTTTTTTGTCACGACGAAACAGTGGTGATGCTGATGCATTTTGAAGTTGGAAAAGTCACCATGGCTGTCGCTATCGCTGTCATGGTATGGCCATAAGATGCGAGTGTTACCCAAGTCGTGTGTGTGTGATAATACGAAAGCCTCTCAATTGCAGACGAGTAATTCCGTGTTTGATTTTTGGATGGGGGGGGGGGGCAACATGTGTACCCATACTAGTAGACTGACTATAATTACGAGGTTTTTAAGAATGGCGAAGTTTATATGTGCCCAACAAAGTTGTTTTGAAAGAAAGGGATTTCAACATGTTATGTTCTTCAGGGCGTGTTCAATTCCACAAACTTTGCAAAAAGTTTTCATCTAGGAAACTGTGTCAGTTCATTTATTCTCTCTGTATACGCGGCCCAATACAAAAGGTTTTAACCACTTCTTACCTTTTCACATAAATTAACAGGCCTGCTCTCACGAGGAAAGGGGCTCAAGGTGTTCTCATTTGGACGGAGGACAACGTGCACGCTTGATGAACAATCAAAATGAGAAGATTGCCGGCTCAAGTTATCCCTTCCTTTACTTGTGACTAACAAAAGTAAGTAAAGTAAACAAAGCATCGGCAGCCCAACCGTGGATAACATGATTAAAATATAGCCAATGTCTAAAAAATCATAGGGTAAGTTAGCTTATATATACACCCACTGTCTCAAATATAAAGGTGTTAAGTTTTGTACTGTTCAAACCTTCTTTGTTTCAATCGATTTTACGAAAAAAAATATATAATATCTACAATGTCAAATACATTTCAAGATGGATTTAATAGGACTAATTTAATATTGTATAAGTTTGACTCATAACAAAACACAAACTAACTCGCACACAACTCATGTCTTCAAGGATTTGTCTCGTTTAGTTTCTCAATTGCATGACTACATAAATACAGGCAGGGAAAAAAATTATAAACAACGAGACAAAAGACAGTGATGTATGAGTCAAATCGCCCCAAAAATTACCATTTATCCCAAAGTAAGAACGAGACAAAAGACAGCGATGCCCACCAATCGATAAGCTCTTTAGAATTCAGATGGATTATCCACAATCTTTTTTAATCTTATTGTGCAGCATGCACACGTCACACTCATCGTCGCCCCCCTCGGTGTTATCGAAACCTCGGCGCATGGATCGACGAACCCCATGGAGCTCCACTGATAAGCAGGGTTCAAATTACCAATCTGCCCACTCCCTTTCTATTCAAATCAGCAATGGACACAAACAGGCCAAAATGGCAAAAACTGTTTCAATTTGCTGAGAAAAGAAATAAGCTAGGAGCTTTAGATGATAAATATGTCATTTGTTTTAACAAATAAAAGGGTATGTGTGTTTCCTACAACTCTTGTTATTATGTTTACATGCAGTAGGTATTCACTTTTAGGATATAAACCATAAAGAGACATGTGATGTACGGACTGTAAGTTTTACTTTCGCCTCTAGCAGCTGAGATGAAGTAAAAGCGTGCATTTATGCGCATAAATAATCCATATCTACCAAGTTTTGAGCAATATCCGGATGAGTACATGGTGAAATTTCGAAACTTTTTTTTTCTGTTTGTTAGAATTTCATGAACTCAATGGAGGGCAGACTGGTCATTTCAGAATGAATTAAATAATTCCTGCTACCCATGATGAGCACCGCTTCTTCTCTCTTGTTCTGTTGTTCACTCCCCATCTTCGCTCACAGTCCTCCTCCGCTCCGATCCCAACTCCCATGGCGCTCTCAATCTCCACGCCCACCACCTCCTCCCTCCTCCCGCCCTCCAGTCAGGTACTGCAATCTTTCTCCCTCTCTCCTCTTTTCTCCAACAAGCTCTCCCATTTGCGCAATTCGGCCAATCACCGCCGCCGCCAATTTGGTCCACGCCTCCGTTTCACCAGTTCTTGGCCATCGCTTCAGGTGGGCAGGTGGAATCCATTGGCGAGGTCGGCTAAGCCCGTGTCTTTCATCCTACGGAGCTCGCCTCTGGCGGCGCGGGCCGCCGGCGGGAACGCGCCCACTTCCCCCGTCGACGGTACTGGTCCTGGCCCCCTCTTGTTCCGCCGCGTCTCGTGATGCGTAGCCATATTGATTCTTTGATTCGCTCTGTTTGAATGGTGTAGAGATCGTCACTGAGCTCGATGCGGTGGCCGGGTTCAGCGAGATCGTGCCGGACACCGTCGTATTCGATGATTTCGAGAGGTAACCGTTGCTCCTGCTTCTGTCTTCTTGTCCCATTGGATTTGGGGCGGGTTGACCGAGGCTTGCGCATCGTGCTGCTGTGAACACTTGCAGGTTCGCACCCACGGCGGCCACGGTGAGCTCCTCTCTGCTGCTTGGAATCGCTGGCCTCCCAAATACCAAGTTCAAGGTGAGGAGCTGCTGAGCTGCTGCAATTGAAATGTTCAGTTATTCAGATAATCATTGCCGGCACGGTAACTGTTCTAGCTATTTGGTTGTTGTAGAGTGCGATAGATACTGCACTAGCAGATGGTGAGTGCAACGCATTGGAGAAGCCTGAGGACAGGATGTCCTGTTACCTCACCAAGGTTTGCATACTGTGTCTGGTTTCACTATTATTACTGTGATTGGTAGCTAGGCAATGTTGGGTTCTGTTAACCAGAGTAGCTGAACTGAGAAGAAATTTGGCAGGCCCTGGCAAATGTTGGTGCTGAACTGGCTCATCAAGTCCCTGGACGCGTTTCGACTGAGATAGATGCTCGGTTGGCCTACGATACCCAGGGCATTATCCAGAGGGTATGCGCTTCTATTTTTTTTTTCTGTCCGTGTTGCTTGAATGTAATATGATGCATATCCACCATTAATAATTATATGGACCTTTTGTAAGCATTACAGGTTGTGTGGAAGGTTATGTACAACAATCTGTTATTACAAAGTGATTAAGAAGTTCCTTCTGGCAATGCTTATATATCAGCTTTCTTGGCATCTGACCTGGTTAACAACCTGCAACCTGACACTCCAATGTAC
This sequence comes from Urochloa ruziziensis, assembly GCA_015476505.1. Classification (NCBI taxonomy): domain Eukaryota; kingdom Viridiplantae; phylum Streptophyta; class Magnoliopsida; order Poales; family Poaceae; genus Urochloa; species Urochloa ruziziensis. Next base: position 11,159,615 of record CM027124.1, read on the forward strand.
ACAAACATAGTGACGACAAGACTATTTTGTTCCAGCATATTCTTTTATGTACCAATGTCAGTGCTTTTCATATGCAAATATGATCAATCATAACTCAGTACAATCCAGATAAAAAAGAGAAATATTGTGGCATGACTTCCATGAGCCGAGTAGATGAAAGGTAGTGCAGAAGTGGGGACACCTCAGCTGTATGATACTAGTAACATAGCTCACAGATATCTAAATAACTTGGTAACACCTCTTGGTTATACCTTGAATCAATAGTTTTTTTTTTCCTGGACAAAGTCTTATCTGGTCTGATAGGCTAGATCTGGCAAGGAACAAAACAACGACTACTTGTTAGCTTGATATACAATGGTACAGTACAATATGGACTTGTGACAGATTAATGGGACTATGTTGGGAAAACAATTCTTTCAATATTTCTAATATATGCTTTTAGCTCTTTAGTGACCTTTGAACAAACTTTAGAACCATGCCAGTTCCATACATTTTATTCACATTCTCATTACTGTAAGAATTGACTTTAGTCATGATGTTACTATCTAACTGAAATGCCAATTCATTATTTAAAGTAATTGTCCCTAAACCTCAGTATGAAGATAAGTAGCATGTTAAAGTATTTGTTATCTAAGTAATTGCATTCAAATTTTGGTCTTTTGTATGTCCATGTTGCTGATGCTTGTGACTAAGCGCAGCCCTTGGATATCCTTTGCGTGTGCTTCTTCTTCTTTTTAGGAAAAAAGACATCTGTGCTTCTCTGTCACAGTTTCATAAAAACTGGTATATTTCTATGTAGGTGCATGAACTGTTGAATCTATACAATCAACATGATGTCTCAACTGACCGCCTGCTATTCAAAATTCCTGCAACATGGCAAGTAAGTGCACTGCTCTGTAAGTTCTGCCAGATTGTACCTGCTTTCTCCATAAATTTTCACTTCCAACTTGTTTACCATTAGGGCATAGAGGCCTCAAGGTTGCTTGAATCTGAAGGAATTCAAACACATTTAACATTTGTGTACAGGTAACAGACAAAACATTTATACCATTTGCTCCTGATGCTATTGCTTAATGGTCATAGCAGGGAACTGTATGGTTGTTTTATTCCCACTTCACAGCATTTTTATGTTGTGATATTTTGGTGCTTAGTGTTATTCCCTTTTCTTAAGTGGAGCAGAAGCTACCGACAATCTGCTTATATTATTATATTATGCTTTTACATTAGTACATGGAGAGATATTCTGTGGAGTCTGTCTGCTGGATAATAATTGTTTGTCAGGCTTACTAGTGATCTGTAAGAATGAGTTTCCCAGGGGACCTGCATTACGACTGCACTTGTTTAGCGTTGCCTTACTTATTTATGTAAGATGAAACATAACTTGGAGCTTATGTACACCTGTATTTTTGTGTTTGACCATTCTTGCTCAGTTTCGCACAAGCAGCGGCGGCAGCACAAGCTGGTGCATCTGTTGTACAGATATTTGTGGGGCGGTTGCGGGTAAATTTATTAAGCCATTTTTTTACCATGCCCTTATGCTAAAACAAGTATATTGTGCTAACCACAAACCACCCAGGATTGGGCAAGGAATCACTCTGGTGACCCAGAGATTGATGAAGCTTTGAAGAAGGGAGAAGATGCTGGCCTTGCTTTGGTTAGCCTCAGTTTTTTATTTTAAGTTATTGCTGCATATTTATATTAATATGTAAGCCAATGTCTGGAAACAGGATCTGCAACTTTACCGACTAGGAAAGTCTTGGTAGTTGGTACCTGTTATGGCTTTTTAGTTATGTGTTTGCTGCCATATTAAGTTAAAGAAATCACAATTGCACTTCAAACTAGGGACAAGTACACTAAAAATACTTAAGTTAAAAACCAAAGAAAGAAGATCCAAAGTTCTTGTACTTGTACTCAACTGTCAGCAAGTAATTCTGAGTTATCTTTGAATTGATTTTACCACTTGTCTTTTTTTATCATTCAATTATTTGATTGCTTTTATTTGATTCCTAATATCAGCAGATAACGCAGTGTGAATGTGTAATTATTAAGATTAATTTAAATGGATAGCTAATGACGTTAATTAAGCCATTAAGGTAATCATCTATAACGGGTTAGTACTTACAAATTAGCAACAGTACATTTGCTACTTGAGAACTTATGTAGGCCTTTAGATGCCAGTTTGCTTTCTCCGTGTTTGTTCACGGCTTACATTTTCTGCTACTAAACTAGAGTTTATAACTCCATATATATATGGGTTATAATGCAGGCGAAGAAAGTATATGCCTACATTCACAGAAATGGGTACAAAACAAAGTTGATGGCTGCTGCCATTCGGAACAAGCAGGATGTATTTAGTCTTCTGGGGTAATTTCCTATTACTTATTGAGGTTTTCTTCGGTGCTCCATACTACCTTATACTGGTGTTCAAAAAGGACCAGTATAAAAAGATCTGACGGTCCAAATTAGTTGTATACTACTAGACCTTCACCTATAGTATAAGGTAGTATAGGTCGAGTAGTATAGTAGTATAGGGGTATTATGGGAAAAAATTATTTTTAACATGTGATATAATGTGGTATAGATCGAGTAATATAGTGGTATAGGGGTATTATGAGAAAAATTATTTTTATTTTTATACTCATTTGGTCCTATATATTTATTTCTTTTTACACATATGTTCATTTAGGTTAGGAGCTCCAATAAAAAAATTATATTACAGTCTAATTACAAAATTGCCCATCCCTCCATACTCCATACTACCATAGGGTAGTATGGAGCACCGAAGAAGACCTCTACTTATTTTGGTTGGATATTAGATACAAATTCACAAATCATTAACGTTAACATGGGAATTAATGTTTGTTAAATGCAGGATTGATTACATCATTGCACCTCTGAAGATATTGCAGTCTCTTGAAGAATCTGTCACTGATCCTGATGTGAAGTACAGTTATGTCCCAAGGTTGACTCCTGCTATTGGCAAGATGTATGACTTCACTGAAGAGGAGGTTCGGGCACTTATGGATCTTGTTTGAAATTTTCACACATCTGAACTGTTTAATTGGCAAACAACTTAATGATGATCAGTAATCAACTAATTATGCATTGTTACCCTTCTAGAATTCTACCTTATTGTTCCCTCTATTAGTCATTGTGAGCGTGATGTTGTATTCAAATGGATATTATTCTTCAGTAGGCATATGCATTTCTAGTAGACCAGTAGTAAAAGGTAGCAGAGAGCTGGATGAACAGACTGGGAAACTATCCGTAGGATCCTTTTATACACCAAATGTAGCTTGGAGGTTGAGTCCTGTTTACATATCGCACTTAAAAAAGGTGTGATGTCGGGGATTACAGCAGGCATAAGTATGATTCAACAAACAAGCTGAACTGCCTCTAAAGGAAAATAAAAGTCACTGATAAATAAAGCAAAGAAAAGGAAAAACGAACTGACCATCCTCTGCTTTTGGTTTTAAGTCTGTACATTGATTGATTATCCTCATTTCTGGTTAATGATGTATGCAGCTTGTGAAGTGGGACCAGTTGAGTCTCGCAGCTGCCATGGGGCCCGCCGCTGAAGAGCTACTTGCTTCTGGGTTGGAGGGATATGCGAACCAAGCACGCCGTGTGGAGGAGCTCTTTGGGAAGATCTGGCCACCTCCGAATGTTTAAAAACACCTTGCTCTGCCACTGTTTTCAGTTCCAACGGAGTAATAACAACAGGCAAGGGCGGTGCCGACCCTCCTGCTTCGGGAACACTTCTCTTGCCTGTCACCCGTTCTCCAATGTGATTACCTAGCAGTCTAAAAAAATGCTGTGTAAAGAAACATCTTTGTTTATTTTGGATATGATACGGCATGCCCCTAGTGTTGCATTAGCCTGAGAATGTGTATTATGTTTTTTTGCGATTCAAATGATGTGCTGGACAGATCAGAACTTGTCACAACTGATGGCATTCCATGCAAATGTCCAGGCACTAGTGCTGGTGGCAAGAGTTTCATGGTTTAAGTTGCAATGCGGGTTCCTTAGAAGAATCCTATATCCACATCACTTGAGTTCCTATTTCCAGTGCAGCTAGACAACTGCCTGAGTCTTAAAAACTTATCAGATAAACCATACGAATACTGTGTCATGCGGCAAATGTGAATTTGAAATTTTTTAGGGCACCAGGGCTGTGATCATGCATCACGCAGAACGCATGTACTCACATAGTCACACGTGATGGGTGTTTTTTTACTTCGCGCTGATATGTTTGTGTCAAGTAATTATTAGGTGTGTGTCTATGTAGGTTAAAATCAGGTGTAAGTGTAACCGACTGACTCTGGTCAAAGTTTTGTAGAGCAAGGTTAGCCGGGCAAGGCCGGTGGTTCACGCTGATGCAGTGGATGGATTTGTTAAGCGATGAACCGGTGAGCGGAGCAGAGAAAAAATTATCAAAATTAACCTTTCAGTTACTCATATTTGGACACCCAACTATCCTTGCTCTTCACGTTTCCTTCTTCTCGAGTATGAATTTTTTTTGAGCTTAGATATGCATAATGTTGAAAAAAATATGGTTCTATTGTACAATTTTATATCTTTACGATTTAGATAATAAGGGCTCTAATTCCAAGATTCCAGTTAATAGAACATGTGTTTCTATGATTTTTATATTTACGTTCTATGATTGCGATCTTACCTGGAAACCTCCAGTTCAATTTAAAATCTACAATTTTGACAAACTTAGATACTTGTCCTCCCAATTTACAAACTTCAGCTCTTTCTTAGTGGTTTTGCAAACACCCCCTCCTCTTTATTAGAAAGAAAAGCCACTGTACATACTTATGCTCCATTTGATTCCAAATATAAGTTGTTCTAGGATTGAGGCACGGTCTCCACACATATGACAGTTTGAATTGGTTTTTTTCAAATATACATTTTAAATAATGAAATTATATGTTATGCAAGTATTTTCCATGATAAAGTTGTTCTTTGTCGGTAATTTGTTACAACCTTATATTACTTGGATATGGCCCTAGTCGAGATTTTTCCTAGCTTCAAGAGTATGGAAACATTACATTTTATTTTTTGATACACATTATAGAGAGGTTACTTTGGAGCGACTCTAAGTAGATTCGCTCTTTGGACTGGCTACATAGTATTACATGGCGTATGGCGTTGATCTGAGTCTATGTTGAACCAGTATGTCTCTATGTAGTTATGTATGTGACCGGCGACTTACACTATAGGATGTATGCTATGTCATTATTTCCTAATGCAAGTCATGGTAGCTACTAGCTACATTGATTAAGAATGACCATAGAAGGATCTTTGCAAAATTTTAACCACTAGATGTACTCACATGGAAAACCCTAAACACATGCCTTGCTCTACCTTTTGGCACATCAATTAATTTGTACCCATAAAACAATATCATCCTTTTTTATGTTTTGCTACAATTACTAGTTATCATTAGCCATAAATAAAAGATGCATTCGAGATTTCCTTTTGATCATTCGTGTTATCTTTTCAAAATGCCGCCTCTTTTGAAAGAAAAGCAAATACAGTTGGTATAACTCAATTTGAAACAAATACATACTTCCTCAGATCTAAATTATAGGTCGTTTTGGCTTTTTTAGGTTAATAGATTTTGCTATGAATCTGGACATAGCGTTTATCTTGATGTATAACAAAGATAATGAACCTAGAAAAGTCAAAACAACCTATAATTTGGAGGTAGTATAATCGTAGTGTCTTATACAGTAATAATTGGTCGGATTATTGGGAGCTGTCCACACTTAGATCTTGGTTCACCTTTGAACTATAGCGATATATTTCAACATGACAACCCAACGTGTGTGTATATGTAACCGACTTTACCATAAACGTATACATTGTATACGTAATAGAATCTTGTACCATGAACGTACGCTGTATATATCGTAGTTGCCAACTCCGCAAATACGGTTCTTCAAAGTGGTTGGCTACCACGCGTAATCTTGGCATCTAGATAGTCACATAGACGGTCCAAATCACATCCTATTCTATCTCTTGGCACAACAATTAATTCAAACCCAAGCCTTAGCATTCGTTATTTTGAAATTTTCACCCTACTATATCTTCAGCCGTAAATAAAGGCACGTCTGGAACTTCCTTTTACTCGTACTCTCATGTTTGATTTTGTGATTCTCTGCTACTAGTTGTACATTTGCTTTTCTCTTTTATCTCCTCCCTGTCCCCTCTTTTCCGCTTTTTATACCTCATCACAAAACCCCACACCACGAGAGAGGCCAAAACCCCCTGCTCCCAAAAGGGCAACGACGCAGGACGAGAGGGGAGTTGGTAGGGAGCAAAGTGCACGCCGCAGAGCGCAGGAGGGAGAGCCACCGATGGCGGCGGCGGTGATGGCGGCCGTCGTGGTGCTCGCGGCCGTCGCGGCGGCGGCCACGGTGGCCACGCCGGCGGAGGTGCGGTGGGAGGTGTCGTACCTCACGCTGGAGCCCCTCGGCCGCGCGCAGAAGGCGCGTACTTGTTACTATCGGCCCTCTCCCTGTCTCTGTTCTTGTTCTCTCTGCTGTCTGAAAGATTTCGATTTCGACCGGAAGAAAAGGGTTTGATTTCTCTGGAATTTTTCCGTGGTTTTCGCTGTCTTTTTCCTACCCCTTTTGGGTTCATGAAATCTTCCGGAAAAATTCCTTTTTTTAGATGTTTTGGGGTTTTGGCGTTTGTTCGTTCGATCAGCGTGTGCTTGTCTTAAAAATACTGCCTTTATTTTCGCTTCTCCGCACGAGCAGTTTCCATCGCGCGATCTTGTCGTGCTCTCTTCGTCCAGGATTTCTTGTCCCAAAGGATCCTTAACGGCTGCGCTCCTCCGAAAATAAATCTGCCGTCGATGGTGCAAGAACTGTTTCATAGGCGTGATATGTGTTCTTCTGTTCTTGCAATCTTGAAGAAACAACTTTTTCTCTCGATTTTCTGTTTGGTTTTGGTGACGCATGCCCGAAATATTTCTTGCCCTGATAGTCTGATACCCTGTGTGCTCGCGTAAAAAAATATCTTTTGCGATTCATTTCCAAGCCTCCAAGTTGCAACCCTTTTATTTTTTTGCAAACAATCAAGATGAGATCTCTTGTACTCTGTTTTTGACACATTTTTTTCTAAACATATTTTGTTGTTGTTGTGTGAGTTGGGGGCTGGAGATGCAAAATTCTGAGGGCGCATATTGAAACAATCTGTTGTTTTATCAGGTGATTGCGATAAACAACCAGTTCCCAGGCCCTCTCCTGAACGTGACGACGAACCAGAACGTGAGGGTGAACGTCCAAAACAACCTGGATGAGCCCCTCCTCATCACCTGGTACTTACCCCTACCATACCTCTCTGATCAGTCATTTTGATGCAGCAGATCTCAACTAATCCTATCGTATACTACATACAGAAAAAATAATTTCTTGGAATTTTAATATGCCACACACATGCATTTTTTTTGAGCTCTTTTACGGTACCTAATACTACCTAATGGTAGTATGGTAGTATAACTGGTTTTTTGTTGTGGATAAAAAGGTAATTTGCACACAAATATATTATTTAGAATTCATGAAATAACGTGAGATTAGGTTAGATAAAACATTTCATATATTTGATTTCATTTATTACAAAAATATTTTTTTGTTTCCAATCATACCCTTATACTACCTATACTACCTATAAATACTACCCATACTACCGTAAAAAAACCGGTAGTACAAAATTAATTTCAGCCGTCGGATCTTTCAAAATATGTCCTTTTTTATTACATACGAGTCCTTTCTAAACGGTAGTACAATGTAGTATTGTGTACCGTAAAAGACCTCTTTTTTTACCGGATTAAAAAATTGCAGCAGTAAATTATGCGTAAATTGTGTTTATAGCCATATCTACAGTTTCCATCTGTGATGGATTTGTGGGTGAACCTTGAGCTGCACTTCCATTTCTGCAGTGCCTTTTGACCTTCCTATCAGGGATATACGGTGCCTTGCGAATTTTAAGCATGATGGTATTGTGATGTTATATGCCTTGCGCATTTGAGACATTTATGGGCTTAATTGATCATAACTTAGACATATCTGGGCAGGCATATCATGTTCTTTCAGCAGATTTTCTCAGGTGCATGCAACTGTGCGTGATTTTCGGGCATCATTGCATTTACAACCTCATAATCCATACCAAAATGTCATTGCTTTAAACAAGTAACTAGTGACTGAAACAATTCAACAATTTTGTTATGTTTGCATATCTGTGTTCTTGAATTACAACTGCCCAGATAAAATGTGCAGAACATCGTGTATTCATGCTGGGTTCTTTGATATTAGCACTGTGAAACAACTTTTCATAAGTTTAATCATGCTTTAGAACAAGATTAAAATGCTTAATACATGAGGGTTGCCTTTTCAAATTCTTAACTTTTGTGACTGAACTATCATTGGCGCCTATTTTCTTCTCCTTCTGTGACAACTGAACTGGTGTGCTCACTCTTTAATTTTCCATTGCAATGGCAGGGACGGAATCCAGATGAGGATGAACTCGTGGCAGGATGGCGTCTCCGGCACCAACTGCCCCATCCCTCCCGGATGGAACTGGACCTACCAGTTCCAGCTCAAGGACCAGATCGGCAGTTTCTTCTACTTCCCGTCGCTCGGCCTCCAGCGAGCTGCCGGCGGGTACGGCCCCATCACCGTCAACAACCGTGCCACTGTGCCAGTCCCGTTCGGCCAGCCCGATGGTGACATCACCCTGTTCATTGGGGATTGGTACACCAACAGCCACATTGTAAGGACTTTGTAACCGTGTCAATGCAATTTAGGCAGTATAGTGTTTCAGAGGTAGCAAAGGGAAAGAATGAACTTTCTTGATCTTTGGCACAATGATTTTTTGATTATGCTGGCACATTGTGAATTTACACAGAAATACAGCATATATATGCCCAGTTATTCCCTGCAGGATATTAGGTGAAACATTAATGTTCATATGGGAATCAAATCTCATTTTTCTTAACTTACCTCACAACAAATAAGTCATGTAGAACACAGTATTTCAATGAAAATAGAATTGTACAATACTGTACTTGGTACTTGATGAGGGATTTATTTAGTCTCCATTTAATTTGAGAACTCTGCCTTATGTAGGAATTGAGGAACATGCTAGATGATGGCAAGGATCTAGGGGTACCAGATGCAATTCTGATCAATGGAAGGGGACCTTACAGATATGACACTGCACTGGTTCCTGATGACCTTCAGTATGAAACTGTTGGAGTTGAGCCAGGTTGATCACACTTTTGTTTGCTCATTTGCATCTCTACATGTGCAATATTTGTAAACTACAACATATATGCATGATGGATGCTAGTACTTATCTTTTTTATTTTAAGAAGTGGTAGTATTATGAGGTTCTAGATTTTTTCCAGTCCTTAATGTCAATTGGAAATCAGCATGCATTTAGGAAATCTCTAGATTGTTATGAGATGCATCTTAAATTGACCATTTTTTTATCAGCATTACTGTTTAATTCACGAGTCATGAAGTCTGAAGCTCTGAATATTTGTAACAGGCAAGACATATCGCTTCCGTGTCCATAATGTTGGCATCTCAACTAGCCTCAACTTCAGGATCCAGAATCACAACATGCTTCTGGTAGAGGCTGAAGGAACCTACACCAATCAGCAGAACTACACCAACCTGGACATCCATGTGGGACAGTCCTGCTCTTTCTTGGTGACCATGGACCAGAATGCAAGCACTGACTACTACATTGTAGCGAGCCCAAGGTTTGTAAGCAATCCTCAGTGGAGCCAGGTCACTGGTGTAGCCCTCCTGCAGTACTCAAATTCCAAAGGAAAAGCTTCGGGCCCCCTCCCTGATGCTCCAAATGATTACTATGACAAGTACTACTCCATCAACCAGGCAAAGTCCATCAGGTCAGTACATATGACATTCACAAAGAGTACATTAATTCTGAGCATATCTGATTCTTGTGCTATATTTGGAGATTGTAGCTCGTTTGACTGCATTTGATAGTCATATGTTCTCTGTTAAGAGCCATTGCTATTGTCCTTTCAGAATGAACACGAGTGCTGGTGCTGCCCGTCAAAATCCGCAGGGATCATTCCATTATGGTTCAATCAACATCACTCATACTTTTGTCCTCATGAATGAGGTGCCCTTGCGCATCAATGGAAATCGCCGAAGGACGATCAACAGGATCTCATACTCTCCTCCTGAGACACCACTGAGGCTTGCTGATCTCCACAACCTCTCTGGAGTCTACACAACTGATTTCCCTGCAATGCCAAGCGACATGCCAGCAAAGATAGCTTCATCTGCACTGAACGCGTCCTACAAGGGCTTCCTCGAGATCATCTTCCAGAACAATGACACTGATGTTCAGACGTACCATCTGGATGGTTACTCATTCTTTGTTGTAGGGTATGTGCTGAACCATCACAATCTTCAGTTTCATCAAGTGTTGAACATCTGAAAGGAACACCATCTTGTTGTGAATTTCAGGATGGATTATGGCTTGTGGACACCAGACAGGAGGAATGACTACAACAGGTGGGATGCCATCTCTCGCTGCACCACACAGGTATACAACTTCTTGAAGACCATCTGTACATTGCACAGCTGCGCCCTTGGTCATTTTAAACAACGCAATTTCTGGTATTTGTAATGGCAAAACAGGTCTTCCCTGGAGGCTGGACTGCAGTCCTAGTCTCGCTTGACAATGTCGGTCTTTGGAATCTGCGTGCCGAGAAGCTGGATAACTGGTACAGAGGGCAGGAGGTCTATGTGAAGGTTGCTGATCCGCTGGGCTACAACATCACTGAAATGATCATGCCGGATAATGTACTGTACTGCGGTCTACTGAAGGACAGGCAAAAGTACGCCTCAACTGAATGTCTTTTCTCCTCTGATTCAGTGATACGTTTTGCTATTCTTGACTCACATCCTTCTCTGAAAACCTTGCAGGCCACAGATTCATGAATCAAACAGCAAATCATCAGCACAAGCTGAAGCTGGATGGAGCAACAGGCTCCTTGCTACCGTGATGCTGGTTGTCGCAGCTGTGATCTTCAGTTGAATTTGTCAATTTTTTGGGTTAGATTTTGCCTGAGGCAGAAATAGAACATTTACATTAAAAGTTCAGCATAGGGAAATTTGTGGAGATAGGATCTGGTGGTGATTCCTAAGTTGTTAGATGTTGTAGAACAACTAGAAAAGCTGTTTCTGACAAAGCCAGGAATTTGATACTGGAAATGAGAATTCAACAGTTTACCTAATGTGTGTTATGATTGATTGTATTGCTGCTGCAAGTAGAATGTTTGGGTAGAGAGGCTTCCAGTTCACGCCTCATTGCTTCAGCGGCTTTTGCACATTATGTGATAATAAAAGACACAAGCAACTGTCATTGTTTTTGCTTTACAAAAATATTTGAATCTGAACTTAATTTTGACATGCAAGTAATCTCCAACAAAACACATTGCATCATACGTTAATAATGCCAAACTCACAGTAATGCAGTATCGTGATTGTACATGAAATATTCTGCACCGATTAGTTTGTGTCAGTAAAGTTGACAGAGGTATAGCGTGCGTGAATAAGCACTCAGTGTTATTGTAGCTTCATCATGATCCAAATGTCAGTAGACAAGACCACACTCAACACATGAGAATAGCAAACCACACTAGCCGAACATTTGGAAGAGCTCGTCTGAGCAATTGGTACCCACCCATTCAGTGATATTGCCAACAATCTAAAGAGAATGTACTGTCACTTGCCTAAACATGTTATTTCAAATGCCGCCGATCCATTCATCATACAGTAATTCCTTCTATGCAATCCTTTGGGATACCACTGATAAGTGATAACAATTCCGTGGATCAGTACACTGTTACATGTAAAAGTGCATGCCATCTGCTCGCAACACATGTGTCTCATTGGCATGTCCTTCAGAAGAAAAGCGTCATATCAAAACTGTGGTTGAGGAAACACCATAGCAATACGTGCTTGAGCCTACAACCTTCTTGGGAGATACTCAGCCTCTGTTTTCTGAATTGCAACCCAAAGTCCATTCAGTAAAATACCATGCTGTTGCTGTTTTTCAGTGCAGAAAAATGCATCTAACGCACCATCCTACAAACATATCTACTCAATGGCGACTTGCTGCATCTGTGGATAAGATCAGTGCCAGGAGGTTCATCACTGATAATCCTTTGACTTAATTTTTCAGGGCTTGACCTTGGTAAAAACTTTACAACATCTACATAACACATTCTAAAGTCAGGTATCTACTAGCTTCCGGCAAATTGTCATCCCATCCCCAATAGGCACCTGCAGGTCTCACAAAAAAATAAAAATTCCATTCTTAATAAATGGCTGCCGATATTTGCAGTACTGGTACTGGTAGAAAAAAAAAAGTGCAGGTGTTTCAAAGATCCTCAAGTTTGCAAGTAATAAACACATGCAATGCACCAAATACCAAACATGGTACAAGAGGAGGAAGAAAGAGACCATGCTGATATCGACACGCTTATCCTCCAAAACTTTCTTATTGAAGTTCCTTATACTAATTGTCTTTTGGTCATCAACCTAAAAAAAGGTGGAAGTTATGTGTTATGTGAACTGTAACCTGTAACATATTCATTATCTCAGTAGCATTCTAACATACCAGTGGATCAGCAACCCGTCCATACCAAAGGACATTGTCCATTACAATTAAACCACCAACTCTTACCTACAGCAGAACAAAATGAAAAGGTCAACACACAGAAAAGCAAATAATAAAATAAGCAATTTGGTGATTAAAAAAAGAGGAAAGATTCAACAGGAAAAAAGTAGAGCGCCAAATCTCGTGAGTTTTACATAACCAAGGAGACAAACCACAGTGGGGGGTTCCCCTGCTGTACATTTCAAAAAAAAGAAAAACAAGGAGACAAACGAAAATTTTAAATCTTACCAGCTTTAGTAGAAGCTCAAAGTACTCCTCGTACATTCTCTTATCAGCATCAACAAATGCAAAGTCATAACTAAAAACAGTGAAAAAGGAAACATTTGTTAGAAACATCAGAGGTTAAAACATAAGGTCAGGTGACAGATTCTAAATTGGTATACCTGGAAGCTTCACCATAATCAAGCAATGATCTTAGAGAATCCACAGCCAAAGCATGTTTCACATCAATCTAAGGAGTTTGGACACATCAGCATAGAAAATCTAAAATGCAAAACATTGTTACAATTGATTTAGGCATCTAATCACCAAAATGCTACATACTCAGCTTTAAGAGCATATAGATCAGTTAATATCTGTTAGGCTAGATTTCTGATAAAGATATATGTGAGTCTGCAATGTTATCAAAAATTATAATTTCATGAACTATATAGCATGCGGCAGTCAAAGAAATCTAAAACAAAAATCAAATGATAAGAGCAATGGAACAGAACACAAAGAAGAGAAGTGAACTAGGAAAGACACTTTGCCTCCCTGCAAAAAGTTCTTTATACACGATCGCCATGGCTGTAAGAACTTTAAATTCACACCAATAACAAGATTGCCGGCCTAACTTAGGGTCTGACTATTGTGCCAGAAAAAATAGAAGTCCTGCACCGATTTAAAAATCATGTGCACTTACTATAGAAGTTTGGAACCAAAGGATCAAGAAGCAAATAATAAAACAGAAGGATCACCTTGTGCGCAACACCAGCACGCTGATAGTATTTCTTCGCAACTTCTAGACATCTCTCATCCCTTTCACAAGCAATCAAGCGACCAGATTCAGGGAGTGCTAGTGCTACAGCTAATGATGAATACCCCTGTGAAAGATGAAAAGAACTTCTCAGATAAAGCTAACACATTTTATAAATCGGTAAGTCTATAGACTAAAACTGCTTCTGTACAAGACTTATAATACAATTTTCATTTCAACATGTGGCGATTAACACTATTGTTGCTTACAAGAGGAATGAAAACATTACAACACTGCCATTTACTTTTACTAGAAATACTTACCGCACTATATCATATTGGTTCATAGGGGGGACACTGCATATAGCCAGATGCCGGACCGACTGTTTCTTGCAAATAATTTATTTACTGACTCATTTATGGTTCTTTGTCACAGCCTCACAGGTATGTGATTCCATGTTTCTAATGATAGGACATCATACCAACAACCAGATGGAGAACTTTCTATGTGCAAAGTATACATATCCTCAACTTTCAAAAGTAGTACACCCTAGAAGGCCAAGAGTTAGCTTATGTAAGTATTAAAATCAATATAACATGATTTGGTTCCATGAAAGAAACAGAACTAGTGCTGCCTAGTTATTATATAGTGACTGGGAGTGGAAAGTAGGTAGACTCAAATTGCAAAGTACTCAGTTCATAATTTCACCATACAGTAAAGACGCCAACTTCAATGCAGCGCCGTGCCCCAAGAATCTGAACCAGCATTGCTAACAGCTGAGCCTGTGCAGGAGAAACCTATCAAGATGAGCGATCAGGTTAGATACACATTGGACACAATTGATTTTGGTAAGAAAATTATCTGCAGAAACCACCATTGTATTGTATGCCCAGAAAAATAATGCATAAACTGTGAATTCATTCTTGTTATATTCCAAGCAAAAGATCAACACTCCTCAAGGGAATAGCATTGATTACAATAGTAGGCTTCACATTGCAAAGCAGGGTTATCTCTAATTCTCTATCAGGCCTAGCGTCCAAAAGCAGCACCTGAAGAACTAATTGAGTGTACACCCCTAAAAACAAAGTATAAGATAAGTGTGTTCCCTGCACAATCAGAATGTAATGTACATTCATGAACACTAAAGTTCAACCAAATGCCAGGCCTTATCATGGCACATTGGACAGACCAAACAAAGCATGGCCACCAACATTGAGGAACAGCAAGCACAATACTGAATTTGCAACAGAAGCAGATGGCGCATTCGAGGTTTCTAGTTTCGGCAATTGGAGGGACTAAGATATTACTGAATAACCATATATCCATATTAACTTCAGCATCATCAATGCAACGTAACAGGATCAGCATGGACAGTTGAGTTATGCTATATACTGTGCGACGCACCTGCATCTGGCTCCCTCTCACGGCCGCCGTCTCCTCGCGGAGTTCACGGAGAACCTGAAGCCATCAAGGACGAGGCAGTCAGAGCCCAGCAAATTTCCCTCCTCACAAAATCGCACTGCAATTTGGTTGAAACGAATGAAAATGGAAGACAGAGGGGGGAGAGGGCGGCGCACGGGGTGCTCGCGGACGTTGGCGAGGAGGTAGTCGTAGATTGGCGGCGTCATCCCCAGCTGCTTCCGCCCGCGCCGCGCCTCCTCCACTGCATCCGCCGCCGCGGCGGCGGCGGAGTGGTGCGAGCACAGGAGGCGTACGAGGCATGCCAGCGCGCCGCGGCGGCGTGAAGGGGACCAGGATGAAGCGGCGAGTGTGGCGGTGGAGTATAGATTCAGGGGCCGGGGGACGCCGAGCCGCCGCGCGCCGACGGCCGCCGCCGGCGGACGAGGAGGAGGGAGAAGAAGGGCGGCGGCGAGGCGGGGCGACATGGCTGGTGTGGCCCACACGTCGGTGACCGTTCGTTGTGACGTTTCTGGCTTTCGCGGATAATGTGAACAACGGCTGCCCCTGGGACCCACATGTCAGTGGGACAGTGCTGCGCCTACAGTACCATCTTCCGGCAACTGTTCCATAGTGACGCATACAATTTTCACGGATTAAAGCCCGATCAAGCTAGACTAGCTAATATCCAAGTTTATAGAATATATGCAGTATCTGATCTCGATGATGACCATTCCTTAGCATCGGATGCTTACAAAATGTGTTTCACAAATCATAGGTAACAAAACTTCTACAATATCTGTTTGTAATATGAAAATCAGGATTTGGACTCCAGCGGATCATATAACAGAAGATTCCCCGAATGCCTCTGTTTGAAGTGATTGGTTTGCTAACAGCATGAGTACATGATCTCGAATTTTTTTTATTTGAATATAATTCTTTAACGTAATTATAAAATAATATCTCATATCACAAAAAATTTCAAAAATATACCCCCTGTTGTCTACACAGTACACTAAATTTAAATTCCGTCTTCCAATTGGACAAAATCTTCTACTGAGGAGACGAAATATATAAAATATATGAATCTGCATGACGAACTCTATAATCATTAGACGAATCTGCATGACGGAATCTATAATCAGTAGACGGAATTTAGATTTCGTCTATCTATGGACGAAATTTAGATTTCTGGATGAAACTACGTTAAAAAATTGTATTCAAATTTTTACTGGGATATTATTTTTTAATTGCGTTAAAAAACTGTATTAAAATAAAATTTTGCATGATCTCTCTAGGTTGTTGTTAACTCAGAATTACGTTGTCAATTTATTGCCTTGAGTAATAATGTTGTAACTACATGCAAAATATGGCAAACCGATATACTATATGATTAAGCATCTTTAATGGTTATTCCATGCCCACACATCTAAGTCTAATATATATGTATAGAAGTGCATGCGAGTCGATCTTAGAACAACATGATCAGAATGACAAATTAATACATTTGAGCTAGCTACGTGTCAACTCATAAATAGTGGTTGGGGACATTTTTAGCTAGGTACATGGCGGACAATCTAGTCTTTCTACAAATTGTTAGTCACGAGATTATATATACTTCTTTCTCTTTTTTTGCGAGAAATATATACTTCTTTCATATATATGTTACTTTTTTTTAGATCGCGTGTACTTTCGTAGAGGTTAGAAGTGATCTCAAAATGGTTAGTTGTATCGACTCGACGCGTAAGTCGTAACCATCTCAATTTTAACAAGAGATTCCGCTCTCATATTTTTTTTGAAAAAAATAATCTCATGCACGCTCATCGATCTTGAAACAAACTGATCCGATAACAATACAGTATCTTCAGGCGACGAGTAAACTCACACAGTACATAACTATATCTGCTGGGAGGATTCAGCACCCCTGCTACTGTAGCAGTTTTTTTTGTTTTTTTCTGTTTCTTTTTACATACGAGCACCATTTTAATTGTGTCTCTATCTATATCGCGGGAGGATTGGTGGCCTCCCAGCGCCCCTCTATTGTATCAGTTTTTTTTTCTTTTTCTTTTACATACGAGCACTATTTTAATTTTGTCTCTAGAAAAAATAGGTATATCTATGTCACAAAAAGAGTGTGCCCATTTAGAGTTGGTGCATCCTCACCTGCCACGTGGTTCCAAACTTTCAACGTTACGCTTTGCGTGTTGCTTCTCGACATTGTCTTCAAAAGAAATAAGTACATCCATGTCGCTGAAAGAAACCTAGCGAGCCCACTGAGAGTCGGTGCGTCCTCGCTTGCCACGTTGTTCCAAACTTCTAGCATTGCGTTATTATGCAATTGCTCGGTCGTCATGTATTAATATTTTATATTGTTGGCAAATGAAATCTTGATGCCCCTTGCGCATTAGAGAGTTGTCGTTGCCTCCCCACGAAGTTGAAAAACAGGACACAAACATTGTGTTCTTCAGGTACTCACTAATTTCTCCCTCACGTGTCAACTCGCCTTCTCTATCCTCTGTTCCCCTGCTCGAATCAGATGTGGTGCCCTGTCGTGGAAGTCGGCATCACCCTTCTCGTGCTCATCAACGTCACGTGTGAAGCCCACTGCCGCTGTTTTTTGGGAGGATGCGTTTGCTAAACCGTAGTTCTTTCTCTCAGGTTGTCCTCTTTGTTTTCTTTGTTGTCGCTAGCTAGCAGGCTACCAA
This sequence comes from Urochloa ruziziensis, assembly GCA_015476505.1. Taxonomy (NCBI): domain Eukaryota; kingdom Viridiplantae; phylum Streptophyta; class Magnoliopsida; order Poales; family Poaceae; genus Urochloa; species Urochloa ruziziensis. The sequence goes on from CM027124.1 coordinate 11,177,417, forward strand.
TGTCACAACGCGTCCCTTTGGTCCTCAATTCCTAGAAACTCTAGCGCAACAATAGAAAAAGGCCCTCATAGGTGTGCACTTTGTGTCAACACGTCCACGCTCTCTATGGTCGAGAACATCTGCGTTGCCGCCATCTGAACTTACAGAAGGGTCATGCCAGAATGAACCATCACTATCCATGATCGCTATTATGTGTGTACCTTCTGTGCACATTACTTACTACATTCAATAGTTTGAGATTCTTTCATGTATCTTGCAGCTGATCACGGAAACTAAATAATATAGAGAATACAAAACCACTCATAGTAATGACAAGTGATTATATATATATATATATAATCTATAACACGCATGGCGTTTGCGCGCAATAGGAATGCTTCCTAGTTAGTAGTTTGGCTAGGTGAGGAGAAGCTTTGGAAGCATTCGTATACTCTCATGTTCAACTTTTCATGCGCACGGTCCCGCCGAACGATCATGTGCGCAAGGGAATTTGTACACACTGTAGCAACTAACTAACCGAGTAACCAACGACAAGACACCTCTTCTTTATCTTTATATTTATCTATTTCTAAAGCAACTAGTGTATCTACCTGCTCCCTCCGTCCTATAAAGAATGCAATTCTGACATTTGAAAAAAATCTTATAAACAATGCAATTCTAGAAATTGAATCACAACTACATTCCTAATTAGGTGGCCATATTTGATTTGCATGTCAAAACTAACCACTTTAGGTAATAAATATGAGGGCAGAGAAGTCTTTTCACACCACCACTAACCTGTCTGAAAAAACTAGAATTACACTCTTTATGAGACGAATGGAGTAATTTTTTGGTTTGGTCCGTAATTAGCCGCTGACAGATAAAATAAAGGAAGGCTTCTGTCGTTTTTTTTTTGGCACCGACAAATCGGCCTTTGCGTGAACCGGACGGAGGAAACCAGCCTGCCAAAAGAGAAAAACCTCATGGGCCGCGCACGTACTCCTCGCGGGCCTGCTCTCACATCCGCGGTCCATCATACGTTGTGTGTGCGTGGTGTAGCACAACAGCCAGCCCATCTCGTCGGATTCGTCAAGGCTCCACGATGTGATGACCATTGGTCATCTTCTCAAGCCGGGGCGTTCAGCGGCAACAAACCACGTCGTGGATGTGCTGCTCAAGACGGCGACCAAAACTTCTGTTCTACGTCGGGAGGAGGTCGGCTTCAGGATGCGGACTCCGGCCGTCGGAGACGAAGAAGACCGGGAGGTGCTTCAAGGACCTGAGTGTAATTTGTGCATCTTTCAAGGGTGTATGCGTAATGTTACAAGGACCTGAGTGTAATTTATGCATCTTGCAAGGGTGTCTTTCTAATATGAGTTGTAACTATCTTATCTATGAATGAAATACAACTCGATTATCTCTCAAAAAAAAACAAAGACATTATTTACTACTTTTTTATTTTGATGATCATTTCCTAAAATTGTTTGCATATAAATTTAATGCCCGTTTTAGAAATAATTGATGTTGACAAAAATAAAGGTAGAATATGAGTTTTGATACATGTTTGTTGGGCTAGAGGCGTGCGAGGAGTTTTGATTCTCCCGTTGCAACACACAGGCATACTTGCTAGTTTATTACTAATGCAAATAATGTTTCTTCTCTAAATTTTTGGTTTGGTCCGTTATTAGTCATTGATAGGTGGGCCTTGATCTAATAACTAAGCTTAGAAGTCTTCGCAAAGTCAGAGTCGAAAACTTTTGCGGCATTGGACTGCCCATCTAAATTGAAGTCTATCCTGATTCAGAATCGAAGAGATTAAAAATCTTTACCAATTATTTCTCATCGTATGTACTAATCCAATTTGAATTCCATTGTCAAACCTCGGTCTCCTACATAATTCGTATTGCAAGCACAACTATTCTTCCGCAGGATCGATCAGGATCTCAATGACCTTGAGCATCATGCAAGCAAAAAAAAATATAAAAATAATATATTTTAAAACATATTGACCTTACATTGCTACAAACATTTTTTTATAAAGAAAGTTTTTATTAATTTCAAGATTGTTACATCGAGTTGATACAAAAATCTTGAAACACTCCCGACCTCTGCATATCCGGGATGCACACAGCCTTACAAAAGAGACAAAGAAACCAGCATGCTAATGACACTCAATCCGACGAGTAGACTGCCACCCATGTGCCTGGGTAAAAAACTACTTGGCTACCTGCGTCAATCGTTGTGATGCCGCAATAACCAAGTCCTGTAGCATTGCTACAAACATATCTACTCAATGGCATGTGTTTGCAAGAGCATAGCTTGTCTAGACATAATACAAAGTTTGATTCTAAAAGAAATTAAAATAGATGATACAACCGTCGAATAAGTATCCAATATGAGCCCGTTGCAACGACGGTCACGTTGGCTAGTTTTATATATGTCTCCAATCGGCAATGCCGATATAGTGCATTTTTTTGACCCAGGATCACGAACCAGGCGGCGATTGGATAATCTCCTACGTTCCCAAAATAAAGATGATGAAAACATTTCAGGGACATATTAATTATTTCACCATGCATCTAGTGCCGGTAATAGATTCGATCCTGTGGTGGATTTTTTTAAAAGGGTCCCTTACCGCTCTACTGACAGTTCCTATAGTCGATATGGTCGGTTTTTTTTTCATGAGGCTTTGTACTGGACTTCATATGGTCGATTTTCTTCAGTCATCCATCAAACACCTTTTACTATAGGGTCGTCAGATGCATATTCAATTTTTATTTGGCAACAACAGAGCTGAGGATTAACGAACCGTTTATACTGCTATATATAATATAATTAAGTATCCGGACCTTTAATTTCACCCTCGATCTCCACTGTAGTAGTCTACAGTACTAGCTGTTTTGCTCACCGAACACCTGCTAGTAGCTATCGATCTCGCGTTGGCGTTGGCGCCAAGTTTTTTTTTCCCCTTTCAAAACTCGGATCCTTACATACATGAACCCGCATTCAGCAGTACATTAAACGCACGAACGGTAGCCCTATACAATGCTTTTAATGATATGATTAATTGACATGTAGTACATTATATTGACAGTGAAATCAGCACATCTTAATTAAGATTGACAAAATAATTATATACGTCTTGCTGTCATGTACACGTTATTATCATTCAACATATAATTAGTCAAAAGATACTGGGGACTCTAATTGTGAACAAGTTTCTTGTGCTTACGGCCGCATCGCTCCTACATCACTGATTAAGCATCTTCCGTAGCTATTCCATTGCATAAAAATTAAATCTTACCGAAGTCACAATCTATCCTACAGTCCATCGCAGAACGGTCTGATGATGATCCCCACAACAAAACATTATTCAGGCCACGCGTCAGCTCGTTTTCGGCCAGGTGAGGATCAGAGGAGAAGCATCGGAATTCGTCCTCATACGGCGTTGCATGCCATCACGTGTGCACAAGAAATTCGTACACGAAAAAAGTCAGAGCACACAGTGAATTAGTACTGCCTCTGCATCAAAATATTTAAATATTTATTGCTGTTCAATTTTAATTATGACGTTTATTATCCGTCCTATTCAAAAAATTATGCAAATATTATTTATTTTATTTATGAGTTACTTTATCATCAAATTATTTTATTTTATGACGTTTGATTTTTCTTTTTGTCCGTTTGCAACAATTTATTTTTTTAAGACGAATAGCCAAACATTGCGAAGAAAAGTCAACAACGACAATATTTCGATAGGGAGGGAGTAGCTAACTCCCGTAGGTTAGGTTCATTAACTAGTAGTCATTAGGTTTAGCAGGTGCTCGATTTTAATAAGATCATTCATTTTGCACAGATGTATTAGCAATGACAGCTTACGGTGAATCTTTGACTTAGGCAGGATAAGAAACTGCAATTGGATTTGGACACAATGAGAAGGTCTTTAGATGATGCCAAAGAATCTGCAGGAGCTATATATAATTTTACCCTCTCACTGTCAGTCTGACACCCATCTCCACTAGCACACATAGAACAAAAAACCGGACCGGAGATCGAACCGGTCAGGCTACTGGTTCAATGGTTTGCCGGTCCAACCAGTGGTTCACTGGTCCAACCAGTGGTTCATTATTTATTAGTAAAATATTTATATCTTATGATTTGTATGAGAAATATATATGTTTTCTTACCTAAACATCAAACTAATCACTGGTTCACTGGTTTGATACAAAAAACCACCGGTTCAACCGGTCACTGGTTCACTGGTTCAACACAAAACCGGCCGGTTCGACATAAAACCGGCCGGTTCAACCGGTTCAATTGCATGACCGGTCTTTGACTGAACCGAACCAGTCCGGTCACCGGTTCACGGTTTTTCCGGTCGGACCACTGTCCGGTCCGGTTTTTTGTTCTAGGCTAGCACAGTAGTTGGAGTAGATGATGGCTAGCTGTGCTCACTGAATAAAAGCTCGGACGTCCCTGTACCATCAATGAGTTTAGGCCCAAAAAGAGGAATTACATAGTGAAAATATAATTCTAAAGTTGTGGCTGAAAGTATATTCGTTGAAGCGCAAAAGGACTAGTGTTGTCATACTTTAGTAATAAACGTGATAATGTTTGAACATAACATTTGAGAATTTTAGGATGCTTTTTTACTAGCGCACAACTAAAAAATGGCATCGCTTACATTAATAATGTGTGCATTAAGCTACTTTAGTTAAGGTTACCTGGCTAGTTAGACTTCACTAATATATTATTACTTGAGCCATGTGAATTATATATATAGTCTCAGCGGGTACCTTGTATTTCTCATATCCGATCCATAAAACATATGTGCAACGTTAATTTCTCTCCAAAGCACACTATATTTACTAGCTAAGTATCTGATTAAGGGGCTCTACGTGTGATTTTTTTTTTTGAGAAGGAAAAATTTCTGCCTTTGCGACCGCACACAGCCATGTTTTTACAATAGTTCAACTCTAAAGTTGATCACAAATATAGTTAGCTAAAATTGTATACTCTCCCCTTTCTTAAATACATAACGTTTTAAAAAGTTTATTTATTTTTTAAAAATTGGTTTATTTTAAATATATGTATTTATGGACGGAAATACCTTTGTAGTACTAGGTTAGGAGACAATCTAGGGAGCAACTATATACCGCATCTGCGCTAAACCGCGCGTCGCTACACACCCTCCAAAAAGAACAGCTCACGCAGACCCTCCCACCCCTGCTTCCCGCACCGCGCCAGCTGGAAGCTGACAACCCCGCACCAGTCTGTCAACCATGCAGACCCGTCAGCGCACAACTCTCACATTAGCGGGCCCCACAAGGAGAGCTTTTGAAAAACAATTTGTATTTCACAAACTGAGTATCCAAATTAAATTTCGATTGCACCATTAGATTTCTTATGACGAGGGCTTCAAAATTAGACCACACTTGACTATATTTTGAAATTTTTAAAAATAAAACATTTTTATAGGAGGAACAATCCATTCTATTTTAGAAATCAGAAGGAATTATCTAACCTTGCGGAACAAAAATATCGTATAGAAGGAACATAAATTTTAACTCGCGGAACAAATTATCTAGTGGAACAATACTACTGTATAGACATAAGTTAAAGTAAAACAAATCATATAAACTTGTTGAACCAAATATCGTATGGAAGGAACATAAATTTTAACACATGGAACCAATCATAAACTTAAGGAAAAATATATAGAAAAAATAAATAGTGCAAAATATGACTATTAGAAAAAATATATACATGTGAAACAAATAGTATTACTTCAATTGTTTTCATATAAGAAAAAGAACCGGAATCAATCACACTATGGGAAGAATAAATACAAAAATAGAAAGAAAGCAAAAGAAAAACAAACATAAAATCTAGTGGTGCAATCGAAATTTATTTTAGCTAGCTAAAATTGTATACTCTCCCCTTTCTTAAATACATAACATTTAAAAAAGTTAATTTATTTTTCAAAAACTGGTTTATTTTAAATATATGTATTTATGGACGGAAGTACCTTTGTAGTACTAAGTTAGGAGACAATCTAGGGAGCAACTATATACCACATCTGTGCTAAACCGCGCTTCGCCGCACACCCTCCAAAAAGAACAGCTCACGCAGACCCTCCCACCCCCGCTTCCCGCACCGCGCCAGCTGGAAGCTGACAACCCCGCACCAGCCTGTCAACCATGCAGACCCGTCAGCGCACAACTCCCACAACTCTCACATTAGCGGGCCCCACAAGGAGAGCTTTTGAAAAACAATTTGTATTTCACAAACTGAGTATCCAAATCAAATTTCGATTGCACCACTAGATTTCTTATGACGAGGGCTTCAAAATTAGACCACACTTGACTATATTTTGAAATTTTAAAAAATAAAACATTTTTTATAGGAGGAACAATCCATTCTATTTTAAAAATCAGAAGGAATTATCTAACCTTGCGGAACAAAAATATCGTATAGAAGGAACATAAATTTTAACTGGCGGAACAAATTATCTAGTGGAACAATACTGCTGTATAGACATAAGTTAAAGTGAAACAAATCATATAAAAGACCAAATATCGTATGGAAGGAACATAAATTTTAGCACATGGAACCAATCATAAACTTAAGGAAAAAAGTTATTATACATGAGGAAAATTATATAGAAAAAAATAAATAGTGCAAAATATGACTATTAGAACAAAAATATATACATGTGAAATAAATAGTATTACTTGAATTGTTTTCATATAAGAAAAAGAACCGGAATCACTCACACTATGGGAAGAATAAATACAAAAATAAAAAGGAAGCAAAAGAAAAACAAAAGAAAAAACAAACAGGAAATCTAGTGGTGCAATCGAAATTTATTTTAGTTAGCTAAAATTGTATACTCTCCCCTTTCTTAAATACATAACGTTTAAAAAAGTTAATTTATTTTTCAAAAACTGGTTTATTTTAAATATATGTATTTATGGACGGAAGTACCTTTGCAGTACTAAGTTAGGAGACAATCTAGGGAGCAACTATATACCACATCTGCGCTAAACCGCGCGTCGCCACACACCCTTCAAAAAGAACAGCTCACGCAGACCCTCCCACCCCCGCTTCCCGCACCGCGCCAGCTGGAAGCTGACAACCCCGCACCAGCCTGTCAACCATGCAGACCCGTCAGCGCACAACTCCCGCAACTCTCACATTAGCGGGCCAAATATATAGAAAAAATAAATAGTGCAAAATATGACTATTGGAACAAAAATATATACATGTGAAACAAATAGTATTACTTGAATTGTTTTCATATAAAAAACAGAATCAATCAAGAATAAATACAAAAATAAAAAGGAAGAAAAAGAAAAACAAAAGAAAAAACAAACTGAAAAAAATAACATAAGGAATAAAGAAAGAAAAAACAGGTATATCATGTAATTTGAGGAACAAAAGTATCATATAGAAAGAATATATAAATATTAATATGTGAAACAAATCATTCAGTGGAACAGAATATTATCATATAGAAGTTAAAAATGGAACAAATCATCTAACTTCAGAAACAAAAATATCGTATTGAAGGAACATAAATTTTAATATGTGAAACAAATCATCTAAACTAATGAAATATAAGTAAGTTAAAGCAGAATAGAATGTTATACAAGAGAAACAAAATATATAAGAAAAATAAATAGTGTAACTCGTGCAACGAAACTATATACATGTGGAGCAAATGCTACAAAATAAATATAAATAAAAAATAAATATAATATTAAAAATATAAATGGCACCGTAAAACATCTAAGTAAATGCTACAAGAAAATAAAAAACACATCATAAGATATCTTCTAGAAAAAATATTCCCAAAATAGCATGCCGTTTTTAGGAATTAACATGAAGAAATATGAGTAAAATAGGGGGGAATGAAAAAGAGAAACACGGTCATTGAAAAAAATAATAAAATAAAAAACGAAAAGGGAAAAAGAAACCAGCCAAATGAGAAAAGAAAAGAAAAGATAAAAAACTAAGACTCACTGCAGCCCAAAAGATCCAATTCAAGAAAGCCCAGAAAAAAATGAAACAGAAGAAAAGAAAGGAACGAACACTTCTACAGATAGCTGCCTGGCCCACGTATGCTAACTTAGTACGGACTTCCTTTCGCGCATCGCGTGTGCGGCCTACCTGCCTAACTGCGGCGGCAGCCGTACCTATCCGCGATGAGCGCATATACTCCCCATATGACACTTTCGGACAATCCGGGTGGACAAACGGAATCCAACTAACTAGGTCGCTTGTGTTTGACTGTTTGTGTATTACATACGGCGTCGCTCCTAGTAATTAAGCATCTTCCGTAGTTATTCCATTTCATATGCATATAAATCGATCTCATCAAGGTCACAATCTATCGCACTCGATCTCCAAAACAATCCAATAGATCTCCCATGACAAACCAATATTCATGGCCACGTATCAACGCATATATACGGCCAGGTGAAGCAGAAGAAGCATCTGTGTTCGTCCTCATGCGGCGATGCCGTCACGTGTGCGGTGTCCACAAGCGAATCCGTACACGTACGCAAGAATAGTGACGAGCCATGCATGAAAAAAAGTCAAACTACATGGTGAATCGGATCAGTTATCGTACGGGCATGTTTAGATAAAAAAAGGTTAAACTACGAAAAAGTAACGTAGGAGCATACATAGAGATATAAATGAACTGACACGGAGATAGAAATGAACTGACACGGTTCTCTAGATGGATAATTTTTTTTTAAATGTGACTTTTTTATCTAAACAGAGCCGTACTCCCTCCGGTTTAGTAAAAAAGTCGTTTAGGACAGCGACACGGTCTCCAAAGTACAACATTGACTTCTTATTTTTATAAAGATATTTATTAAAAACTAAATATGTATATTTTATGAAAGTATTTTGCAAGACAAATCTGTTCATGTAGTTTTCACATTTTCAAACTCAACGACTTAAAAGTTATTCACGATTTATATTCCAAATGTTTAACTCAAATCTTGTCCAAAACGACTTCCATTGCAGAGCCGTACTCCGTATTTGCTCTAGGTACCTAAATTGACGAGTAGGAAACTTAAGTAGCTGTCCAGTCTCCAGAACAGGTTTGGCAGGTGCCGATTTGTTTTTATAAAAGAATTATTTATTTTTCACAGCAACGGGCCAACGGCGACCTGTATATCTTTGACCTAGGATCACGTGCCGGATCAGTGACGCCAGGACGCCAAATTGAAATGTGATTCGGACACAATGAGAAGAGAAGCTGAGCAAAGCTACTCTATTTTACACATTCACACAGGCGTCGTCACTCGTCAGATCTATATGCAAATGAGATTTTGATTTTACAGTTTGCTTTGCGTGTATGAGTTATTAACGCTTAAGGCCTAAGGCATGGATCCTAGTTCACCGATTAAGCATCTTCTATCCATATTCCATTCCATGTGCATATAAATTCTCAATCGAAGTCAAAAAATCTGTCGTCGCAGCCCGTGTGGTTACACATGGCGAAAGATGAGGAAGCATCCGTACGTGTTCTTCCTCATATGCGGTCATGACTTCAAACTACATGGGTGAATCAGAGATTTAGCTAGTGTAGTCTGACCGGTGTTCAATTTTTTTAGAAAAAAACAATTGTCTATTTTCAAAAGATATGCCACAGCAATGGCGAATTGGCGACCGTGAATCTTTTGACCTAGTCCGTAGGGTGATGTGCCAGATCAGTGACGCCAGTATTTTTATTTTATTTGCACACAATAGCTCAGTAATTAATTATCCAATTAATTACTCCGTTTATTTACCGCTGTGTACAATTAAGTAACATGACGATTACGTAATTAATTTTACCCTATCACAACTGGCACCCATCTCCCACTACGGGAAATCGTGCGTTTGCCTGTTTGCCGTGTGTCTATACACGTGGCACATGGTAAACACGTGTCACACGGCAAACAGGCCGGCACACGGCAAAGAGGCCTGTTTACCGTGTGCCTGGCCACCTGGCACACGGCAAACAATTGACGCACGGGTTTGCCGTGTGCCTAACGGTAGGCACACGGCAAACATGCCGGCCGAAACGGCTGTGTTCCCGGCCGTTAGTTTTGCCGTGTGTCCAGGGCCGACACACGGCAAACAGGGTGCAAAAAATTTGAATTTTGACTCCAAACATTTTTTGCTAACTTTTTTATCGATGTATTATTTCATGTTAGTTTTGTGCATGTTTTTCGGTCTGTTTGCTATATTTAACCATTTTATTTTATTATTTTTAATTTTGCTGATAACGCAAATTTGAACTGTAAGTGTTTCGAATAATGTAATGTAATGATTGAAAAAATGTTATTCAGATTCTTTAGACTAATATAATGCCATATGCATTTGATGGAATCAAATTTTGAATATATTGCTTGCTTACCGTGTGCTCGAATTTGGGTTCGGTTTGTTTAAAAATTCTATAAAATGCAAAAAAAGTCAGAAACTTATAATTTTTGGCGTGATGTTTTCATACATACAGGCTATGGTAAAAAATGGAGAAGGTTTCGAGAAAGTTGACGCATTGCCTCTTTACAAACCGAAGCTTCTCGGGAGAAGATCCTAAGAGTTGTGAAAGAGATGTTGTGATTTGAAGCAACGTGACAATCGAAATTAAGTTTTACATATACCTTAGTCAGATTCATGACCAAATATGGTTATTTTTTGAATCCGTTTGATATTTTTTAATTTTTTTAGGAAGAAAAGCTTTTGCCGTGTGTTTTGCCCTGGGGCACACGGCATAGGCTGTTTGCCGTGTGTCTCAGGGAAAAGCACACGGCAAATGTGTTTGCCGTGTGTCTCAGGGAAAAGCACACGGCAAAGGTGTTTGTCGTGTGCCCAGATCCACGGCACACGGCAAACATTTTTAAAATTATAAAAAAATCTTTCCCGTGTGCCCTGGATCTAGACACACGGCAAACTCTCTGCCCTTAGTCGTTTCGGGCCACACTGCACACGCTCACACACACGCACACACACACTGCACGCCTCGCGGCCCCGCCGCCGTGCCGTCGCGCCGCCGCTGTTCCGCCGCGCCGCCGTGCCGCCGCCTCCCCCGGCCGCCACCGCTCCCCCAGGCGCCGCGCCTCCCCGGCCGCCACCGGCCACGCCTCCTCCACCCCTGGCCGCCGCGCCTCCCCGTCCCCCGGCCGCCGCCGGCCGCGGCTCCTGTGGCCGTGCCTCCCCCACGCGCCAGCCGTGTGCCCGGGCCCCGCCGCCGAGGGAGGCCGTGCCTCCAGGCCTCCGCCGCTGGGGGAGGCCGCGGCGGCGGCAGTCGGGGGGAGGCCGCACCGCCCGCGGCAGCCGACCACCTCCATCACGACCTCACCGGCCGGTGAGTATGCAATTTTTTTTATTTTTTTATTTAGTTGCTTAGTTATAATTAGTTGTTAAATTTAATTTGTTACTTTAGTTAGCATATACTTAATGTTTAATTAGTTTATTAATTTTCAAGTATTTGGTTTGCTATTCACACTGTTATCTTTTAGGAATTGTCGCTTGTCCTCGCCACTCTTCCACCGCCAACACGGAAGCCACCGTCCACACAAGCCCATCTTTGCCTCACCGCCGTTGAGCCTCTAGGTGAGCCTTGTGGCTTCGGTGGTTAAAGCCTTGTGTCCGGCCATCGAGCCGTGAGCTTAAACATCTGTGTAGCCCAACCTTCGTGTCGTGGTTTTTGTTGCTGGTTTTGGAAACCCTCACCGTACAAGGGAGGTGTCGGCGAAATTTTGAACTTGCTACAAACATTTATTGAATTTTGCAGGAATCCGCTTCCACCTGTTCGACGAAGAGCCGGAGCTGTAGCCGGAGCGGGAGCGGGAGCAGTAGCTGGGGCCGAAACCGGACCGCGAGTCTACACCACGCCGGCCACGCCTACACTGCCGACCCACCGTAAGCACCGTAATCACGCTCACGTTACATGCATGTTCGTAGATCACGTAACCCAGTTAGGCGTCTCCCGTTCGAAAGAGATACGGCTAGAAATATGCACTTTGCATATCTACGACCGTATCTGTTTCGAATTGTCCACGTTATTTGGACAGCCGGAGGATGCATAGCTAGAGTAGGTTTCCATAGTCTACTCCGATCTGGGACAGGATTTCGGTAGGGGGCGCCGCATCAGTGGTCGCCGCCTCAGTCGTTGCCGTCTCAGCTTCCGCCGTCGTCGTCGCAAATGCCGCCCTGGGCTTGGGCTACGTAGCAGATGCATCCGCCTCCGCCGTCACCGCGGGCGGACGGGTGAGTGGTATGTATCATGGTTTCTATGTATTGACTTTGTATGAACTTGGTTCTAGACTATGGACTCGTATGGACTCTGTATGAAGTTGTTTATGGACTTTGGACTCATATCGACTCGTATGGACTGTATATGAACTTGTTTATGGACTTTGTATGAATTTCTGTGGCCGTGTTTGGCTTATGGTGTTTGTGAGCTGGTGAAGCGATATATGATTGTCTGTGATGCATATAAATTGCCTGGGATGTTAATTATGATGCATATGAACTACCTGTGATTGATTTGCTGTTTGGAGGACATTTAAAAGCAAAAACAGCAAAAATTTGGACGGAGGAAGGGTGTTTGCCGTGTGCAAAACACATGGCGCACGACAAACTATGACTGTTTGCCGTGTGCATCCCACGTGGCACACGACAAACAACCATTGTTTGCCGCGTGCTTTCCCTCGTGGCACACGGCAAAGTGAGCCTGTTTGCCGTGTGCCCTCCCACGTGGCACACGGCAAACAGCCGTGTCCGCAGGCCGCCGTAAGTTACCCTTTTTTTTGCCGTGCGGGACCCATGGCACACGGCAAACCAGAGTGGCACACGGCAAAGATCTTTGCCATGTGCCTATGATACGGCACACGAAAAAGTTTGCTTCGCCGTCGTAGGGTTTGCCGTGTGCCATTTTGCACACGGCAAAGCCTTTGCCGTCTGCTTTTATGGCTTTGTCGTGTGCCCTTGACACACGGCAAACAAGCCGCCTCCCGTACTGTCCACTATATAGCACAGTAGAAATGCTCACCTCACAGCAGTATACTAGGTGATTTCCCGCGCGTTGCTGCTGGATTTGAAAGAGTTTTTTTTTATAAACTATGAATCATTGTGGTTGATTATTTGCTCATAAAAATATTGCACCTGTAGAGTTATCCGAAGAGCCATATGAGCAATATGTTTATAAAAACTATAAACTTTAATGTTACTTTTGAATAGATAAGAAAGAAAATAATATATACATCTAATAAATAGAAAATGCGCACAAAGCTAGTCGGACAATTAGAATCATCTAGAATTCAAAATGATGTGCTGAAAAATAACAATTAATTCATCTTAGTGGGAGATGATGACGTGGCTTCATGAGGGTTGAGAGAAATCTTTAGTGGGAATCTCCTATATAAGTTATATAGATACTCCCTCCGGTTCAGTATTAGAAGTCGTTTAGGACAGCGACACGGTCACCAAAGCAAAACTTTGACTTCTTTTTTCTATAAAAATATTTCTTGAAAAGTTATATATGTATATTTTTATGAAAGTAATTTTTAAGACCAATCTATTTATATGATTTTTCAAATTTCTAAACTCAACGACTTAAATGTTATTCATGATTTATATTTCCAATGTTTGACTCAAACCTTTTCCAAAACGACTTCTAATACTAAACCGGAGGGAGTATAAAGCTCTGTGCCTTGGAGTAGCTAGCTATCGGTTGAAATCTGACCCCCGTCATCCTGACATGCGAGAGTCAAACTACATGGGTGAATCAGAGATTTATTAGCCAGTGTAGTCTGACCGGTGTTCAATTTTTTTTAGAAAAAACAGAATTGTCTATTTTCAAAAGATGCCACAGCAATGGCGAATTGGCGACCGTGAATCTTTTGATCTACTGCGTAGGGTGATGTGCCAGATCAGTGACGCCAGTATTTTTATTTTTATTTGCAAACAAAGCTCAGTAATTAATTATCCAATTAATTACTTCGTTTATTTACCGCTGTGTACATTTAAGTAACATGACGGTTACGTAATTAGTTTTACCCTCTCACAACTGTCACCCATCTCCACTATAGCACAGTAGAAATGCACACCTCACAGCAGTATATATAAAGCTCTGTGCCTTGGAGTAGCTAGCTATCGGTCGAAATCTGACCCCCGTCATCCTCACCAACATCGATATCACCGGCCGCCGCTCCGGCCGGCTAGCCGGAGCAAGGAGGTAGAGGCTCATACATCCATCAGCCATGCAGAGCCGTGGTGGCTCACCGCAGCTGGACTTCGTGCTGGTCCCGCTAGGCCTGGCGGTGATGCTGAGCTACCACCTGTGGCTCCTCCACCGCATCCGCCGCCGCCCCGAGACCACCGTGATCGGCATCAACGCCATCAACCGCCGCATCTGGGTCCGCCACATCATGGAGGTAATTAATTAACCTACCTTAATTACCTTCTCACCTTCCATCTTCTTCTTCATCCATGCTCATGCTGTCATGCATGGACGTCCATGGCAGGAATCCTCGGGAAGCACGCGGTGCTGGCGGTGCAGACGCTACGCAACACCATAATGGCGTCCACCGTGCTGGCCTCCGTCGCCATCACGCTCAGCTCCCTCGTCGCCGCCCTCATGGCTAGCGGCGCCGCCCACGGCCTCCTCTCCTCCTCCTCCCCCTCCACCCTCGCCGGCGGCGCCGCCGGGGAGGCGGCGCTGGAGCTGAAGTTCTTCGCGATCCTGGTGTGCTTCCTGGTGGCGTTCCTGCTCAACGTGCAGAGCATACGGTACTACAGCCACACGGGGCTCCTCGTCAACGTCCCGCTCGCCGCTCACCGCCGCCCGGCCAGCGCCGTCGGGTATGTCACCGGCACGCTCAACCGGGGGTTCTACTTCTGGTCCCTTGGTGTCCGGGCGTACTACTTCTCGTGCCCCGTGTTCCTCTGGCTGTTTGGGCCGATCCCCATGTGCGCGTCTTGCGTCGCCATGGTTGCTGCTCTCTACTTCCTCGACGTCTACACCGAGTGGGACAAGGATGACGGCGGCGGCAGCGGCGGTGATGGTAATGGCCATGGCGGAGAGAGGAAGACGACGGGCGGCAGCGGCAGGCTGGTGCCGCTAGAAGGGGTTTGAAATTGGAGCTAATGGAGGCCAGCTAAGGCATCTTCGATTCTTCTCTGCTAGCTTTCGATTATTGAGAGTTTCAGACGGCAAGATTTCCCTGCTTGTTGTTCAAGTGCAGGATAGAGAGGATACGGATCCTGGCAAGAATTAGAAATAATTTGGTTATTGGGTTTATATTAGAAAAGACAAGAAGATCAGGATTCAATGTTCGTTGAATCCAGATCGTACTGTTACTGTACTGTAGCAAATAAATTCGATCTCCTTGTACTTAAGACCTTCTTGAGTCTTGTGCTACCTACCATCCTAGGAGTCAGAGACGTCAGTGACCATACAAAGTCAACTTCCAGCCTTCAGGTGTTGCGTACTTGTGTCTGCACTTTGATCATATTGTTTTATAGCAAATGGAGTTATCAACAATCAGGATCTGATGGTATATGAATTAATATAAAATAGTATAAATAAATTGAGTCTGAAACGAACACCAACAAAGTACATCCCAACAATTTGCACTTGATATTTAGTTTTTCTTCCAACAAAAATTGCAGCAAAACTCTTCTGCCATTCATTAAAAAATATCGATCGACAGAGGATTATCCAAACCTATGAATCTCCGGACAACCAAACAAAAGAAAACGATGGGTAAATGTAACATCCCAGTTTTAGACCTTGAAACTTACTAAAATGTGAGTTTTTTTTTAATTTCAACAAACTCAATCTATTTCCTTTTATTTCTCCTAGCTAGAATAGTTAAATAATTATATAAAATAAATTCTTGTATTCCGCCACATGTGTGCTGCATATATTATATTGTGCATTTTTATTGTACCAACCTATTCTAAATTTGGAATATACAAACCTTAAAGGAAATAATAAAAAACCCTCCTTGTTTTTTGCCGAATCCTTGCCGGTCCACCTTCCTTTCTCTCTCTCCTTCCTTCTGATCTAACCCAGTCCTCAACTTCTGCGGCCCGCTACCCTTCTCCTCTGTTTCCCGAACCGGTCCAATACTGGCCCAAACCCATCCACCTACCTCTGGACTCCGCTGATAGAATTGAATTGAAGCCGCGTGGCAGAACGAAGGTAACGCGGGCAATTTAAATGAGTTACAACAGAAGCTGCAGAATATGTCATCTGCTCTTCTAAGCTGGGAGAGATCAACCTTTGGCAGTGTCCGAAGGGAATTGCAATTATTGGAAAAGGAACTAGGAAAGCTCAGACATGCACCAAATCGCAATGGGCCTACTCATGCAGAACTAAAATTGTAGAGCGGTTGGTGGAATTGTATTACAGAGAGGAGCTCATGTGGAAGCAACGCGCAAGAATTGAGTGGTTGCGAGCAGGTGATAAAAATACCCGCTTCTTCCATATTGGAGCGTCTATGAGAAGGAGGAAAAACAAGATAGTCAAGCTCAAGAAACCGGATGGGCAATCGACTGAGGATAATCAAGAGATGGCTAGTTTAGTGACCGACTTCTATAAGTATCTGTATACTTCAGAAGGCACGTATAACATGGAGGAGGTGCTGGATCATGTCCCAGTTAAGGTGACACCGGATATGAACAACATTTTGTTAGCATCTTTCCGTGATGCTGAGGTCAAGGACGCCTTATTTCAGATGTTTCCCACAAAGGCACCTGGACCCGACGGCTTCCCAGCACATTTTTTTCAACGTCATTGGGACCTGTGTGGTGGGGAAGTGACCTCGGCAGTGCTGAGGGTTCTGCACGGTGAAGAGGATCCGACGAGCATAAATAAAACTTTCATCGTTCTTATTCCAAAGGTAGCGAGCCCGGAGGAGTTGGGCCAGTTCAGACCGATAAGCCTGTGCAATGTGATTTACAAGATTGCGTCAAAGGTCTTGGCTAACAGGCTGAAGCTACTGTTACCGGAGGTTATCTCAGAGGAACAGTCTGCATTCGTACCGGGATTTTCAGAGATATCGAGATTTTCAACTTAGCATTGCTAGCATTGCAGGCATGGAGGATCCTACAGGACGAGCGCTCTCTAAGTGCTCGAGTGTTGAAAGCTGTTTATTTTCCGGATCAGGATTTCCTGGAAGCACAACTGGGTTCAAGGTCGTCCCGTACGTGGCGGTCGATTACGGATGGCAGGGAAGTTTTGAAGCAAGGTTTGATCCGTCGCATAGGGACGGAGAAACAACAGAAGTGTGGAACACTAATTGGTTACCTAGAGAGGGGTCTCTACGGCCAGTCAGGAGCGTAGCAACGCAGGCTCCCCGGTGGGTAAGTGAGCTGATTGACGGCACAACATCAACATGGGATCGACAGAAGTTGGATGCTTTCTTTACGCCGGCTGACATCGAGACCATCCTTAGAATACCACTGTGTACCAGGCGACAATGTGATTAATTTCTGGGCATGGCACCATGAGAAGACAGGAGCATTCTCTGTGAGATCAGCTTACAGGATGTTGGTGATTAATAAGGAGCGAGCGACAGCGTATCTTGAGAATATTGCTGGTAGATCGGATATCAAAGCAGAAGAGAAGGAATGGCTAGCACTCTGGAAAAATAGAAGTTCCTCCAAAGGTTGGCGTTTTCCTGTGGCACTCTTTGCCATCGGGAGATGTTCTCTTTCAGCGGAACATGGCAACTCAGAAAAGGGGCGGCAGCACAGTACAGCCGGGTGGATTCCTCCACCGGCAAACACGATGAAGATCAATGTTGATGCGAAGAACACAGGCAAAGCAACTGCTGCGGCTGTGGCGCGAGATGGCGCTGGGGTGTTCCTGGGAGCATCAGCGTTTCTCGACAAGTCTAATGAGTGTCATTCTGAACAAAAGCAGAGCCTGAAGCACAACACCAACCGCTGGCCGTGGTTGCTGCACAGGTTCTGGCCGCTGAATTGCTACCGTCTTGCCTTGCATCCAGATCAGGAGTGAACTTTCCTATACAAGATACTGCATAGGATCGATTTGGATTCCCTGAGAAATGCTAGCATCTGTTTTCAGGGCAGGCAAACACATGAACATTTCCGTCAGCTAAGAACAACCAGAGCAAGTTTCTTCAGCTTCCTCCTCATCGCGCCGGCTACTCGCTCGTCTCGGGTCCTCGGCTGCCGACGCAGTCAGCGCCTCCGGAGCCAGAGAGGAACGGAGCGCTTGTGCTAGGGCTAGACGGGGCTTCCCAATTCCGTTATGGTGTCTGTTTACTGCTACTAATTAAGTCCATTTCCCTGTCCATCTTCATTACATTTCCTCATTTGGTTATGTTTTCAATGCCTTTGGTTTCTGCATGTTTGTCCATGAAATCAACCCAGAGCTCTCTCAGCTTCGGCCTATTTGAGTTTGTGGACGTTTGTCCTGTTGTAGTTATACTGTGTGTGTGATCATGTATATGTGTGCCGGTCGATACAAAGTCAACTTCAGGGGTTGTGTGCGCTTTGATCATGTTGTGTTTATACCAAAAATGGAGTTCTCAACCATCAGGGATCTGATGGCATATGAATTGATATACGGCAGTGTAAAAATTTGTAGTCTGGAGTGAACATGAACAAAATACATCTCATCAACAATAATACATGAATATCAACCAAAATTGGCTCAACAATCGTTTTTTCTTCTTCTAATAAAATCTGTGATAAAGTTTTGGCCGTCTTTGAAACAAAAATATCAACCAACTGAGGATTCTCCAAACCTCTGAATCTCCAAAGCCAATTCAAAGAAACAATTGCTTAAAAGGAATAAATGCTGATAAATAAATGGTGGCCTACCGCCCGTTAACATGCCTAAAAATGGTGACCAAAAGATGACGCAAAATGAATGAAAAGGGAAATAGTTGGAATGAACTATATAGTCAAAACAATGTTACATCTTTGAAGAATTGTTGGTTGGGCTGGGAAATTAATAAGTTGAGGAAAAATATATCGTGTAGAGAAATATTGAGATATAAAAAATATTGCTCCTCTCAAAGAATTGTTTACATACAAATCATAAATATATAAGTCGAGTTGGAGATTAAAATGTTGAGTACAAAATGTTTGGGGAAACATGTATTGCATATAAAAAATGTCATTGGCTCTTGATAGACCTTTATAAACATGTCTTCACAATTTCAGCGATAAACGCTGGAATAGACTCATCTCATCCTGACTGAACCTTGCACTCATGGAAGCAGGTGGCTTCATACTCCTCTGGTTTCTTGAAGCAGGACTACTGAAATGGACATGTGAAGCCCCTTTCTATACAGGGAATGAACTAGCAGCTGTGAATCAGATTCTACGATCAAGTACCCAATACCAAGTACCAGGTCTAAGATGGAGGGCCTCTGTATTATTGCAAGTTCACTCCTGCTGGATTTGTCAGATGGTTCACCGTCGTTGCCTTTGAGTGTAATAGATTGGCAACATTTCCATTGCCATCTTACACATTTTCACAGCGCGTTGCTGATATCAACTCTTTCGTTGCATCTTTTCAGTTCATGATTGATTAATCGATCGCCTCTTGCAGCCTTGAAGCCAACACAGAGAAGACAGCTCAGCAAATAACTATCAGCAGGTGACAACACTGCTACAAAGTAAATGTGGAGATCCAAAATGCAATACTGTGGATGGTGCTGGAATACTTAGCAATGCACTCCGTATTACCGAGTTGTATGTCTAATGCACATGCACTCCATTGACCTGTCAGTATGTCTTGCTCATGATTTTCATTTTTCAACATGCTCCAATAGTCAGTGATAATGAATCTCTCAGTATGGAGGGCATAAGTTTCCTCCAGAGCAAAACCAAACACCAAGAAAAAAACAGGGTGAACTTCTCAGACCTCACATGTTGACCACTGATGCTCCACACTTTTTTCTTGTTGAAAGGATCAGATAGCGTTGCAAGCCCTATAGTGACAGGTGACAATGTTATCGAAAATAGCAGCCATGCTAGCTATACTTGCTTCACCAGTAATCTCCACAAGAGCAGCTCCCACCTCTAAAATGGTGGAAACGTGTAGTATCCCTAAGGATGATTTCACGGTCCTCGATTTTGGAGATAAGCTTCGCTGCATTATGACAATCTCCACAAACCCTGAGGTTCTTGAAGATCCTCAAGGTCATCCCAGGGGGACTGCTAATAAGGCCAAAAGCGATAGCGAGCTTCTCGCTGTGTCTCATCAGCATCTGTGCCTTCAGGCTCTCCTCAACATCATGCAATGCAAAATCAAGATCAGGAACGTAACCCATCGCCTTCATCAGCTCCTCCAGCCGGTCCAACTTGTCATGAATCAAATCAAGCTGAAGATGCAATCTGTCATTCGATCTGAACTCATGCCTCACACCCTTTATCTCAATCCAGCTATACCCAGGTGTTTTCACTACTGCATTATCTTTCATCCATCTCCTTACTCTTGAGACATCAGCCCACCTGTTTGCTATAGCATAAATATTTGCCAACTGTACATAGGCGCCTGCATTCTGCGGATCCTGTTCAATCAGCTTTACAGCAGCAAACTCGGCAAATTCTAAGTTCTTATAAATTCTACAAGCGGTCAACAGGGTGCCATAGGCAGAAGGATGCGGCTCAAAGGGCATTGACCGGATCATGTTGATAGCTCTCTCAAGGAGACCAGCTCGGCAGAGAAGATCCACCATACATGAGTAATGTTCAATCCGGGGTTCAATTCCATATACTCCCTGCATTGTTTCAAAGCACCGCATTCCAAAATCACAAAATCCAGTGTGGATACAAGCTGTCAATACAGCCACAAAAGTAATCCAGTCCGGAACCACTCCTTCATCCTTCATTTTTCCAAACAATTTAATAGCTTTCCTCCCATCCCCATGCTGAGCACAGCCGGAAATCATGGCGTTCCATGCAATTACATCCCTTCTGCGCATCTCATCAAACAGCCTGCAAGCATCGTCCAAATTGCCGCATTTGCAGTACATGCTGACAAGTGACGTGCCCACAGCCATACTCCTACTCAGTGGCAACTTCATGCACCACTGATGTATCTGCCTTCCAAATTCAACTGCTGACAGGTTACTACACCCAAGAAGCACGCTACTTATCGTTGACGCGTTTGGCTGCACAATGGCATTGCCAACCATGGTCTTGAACACCCTCAAAGCATCACCTGCACGTGAATTCTTCACATATCCAGATACCATGGCGTTCCATGAAACCAAGTTCCTAACCGGCATTGCCTCAAAGAACTCCATGGCCTTCTGCACATCGCCAGCGTCCATGTACCCCGTCACCATGGCAGTCCAGAGAACAGCATCCTTCTTCTCTGGCGCATTCCTGAACCACTCCTCCGCCGCGCCCATATCTCCAGAGCACGCAATGGCAGCAACCATCGCGTTCCAGGAGACAGCATTCCTCACTGGCATGGCCTGGAACACGGCCTTGGCCTCCTCCAGGGCACCGTTCTTTGACAGCCCGGAGACCATGGTGTTCCAGGACGTGACGTCCCGGACCGGCATCGCAGAGAAGAGCCTCCGCGCGCCGTCGACGTCGCCGTTGGCCAAGTGGCATGACAGGAGCGTGTTGTAGGACACGGCGTCCGGGCGCGGTATTTGGTCGAACAGGTGGCGCGCGTCGGCGAGGCGGCCGGGCCCAGGAGCCCTGGCGTACCCCGCTAGGAGGCAGTTGTAGGTGGCCGTGGTCTTGAGTCGCGTCGACGCGAAGGCCTCCTCGGCGCCGGCGAGGTCACCGCGGCGAACGGCCGCCGCGACGGCCGCGGTGGTGAGGCGGCGGGCGGCGGCCAGAATAGAAGGCCGCAGGGCCATTTCACGTTCATCTCAGACTCGCACCAGGCCTGGAGGTGGAGGCTATGATGGCAGGAGGTTGGAGACGGTGGGGTCGACGCCGATCGGCCGGAAGGACGGCGAGTTCGGCGGCCATCGTCGGCGGCCAGTGTCGTATCGTATCGATATATTTGTTGGCCGAAAAGCGGTCCGGAACGGACTTTTTTGGCCCATTTCTGAATTTCCCCACACA
The DNA here is from genome assembly GCA_015476505.1 of Urochloa ruziziensis. Lineage (NCBI taxonomy): Eukaryota > Viridiplantae > Streptophyta > Magnoliopsida > Poales > Poaceae > Urochloa > Urochloa ruziziensis. Next base: position 11,199,482 of record CM027124.1, read on the forward strand.
AACGTCCTTTTCTTTCTATATTTTTCCCTAAAAGGCAGTTTATAACATCTGGAGATATGTAAAAAAATGCTCCAAAAGCTCAAAATAGTTTTATACACATTTTAGATTTTTTCCCTAAAAAATTATATGGATACTAGTGCTTGGACTTTAGAGAAATGAATGAAAACGTCGTTGACAACACAACGAATTACAAGACTGCATTGCAAGTTTGCAACTAGATGCACAATGCTAATTTAAGGAAACTGAGAGCATCAGATTCAGACTGCTACCAGACCATGCATCATCGTTCATCACACATAGTTCGTGTCACAAAAGCCCCAAATGCTAACCAGTAATCGCATTCAGTCAACGAAATCTGTAGCAGGAGCGACACATCGAACATTGGACTATTGGAGACAGGTACACTCTTCCACATTGGAGACATGTCGCAGACCAAGTGATGGCAGCACCAGGCAAGAATAAGGTTACAGTTACCAAAGACTGAAAGAGAATGTTTATTCTATGATATTCTCCAATCTACTTGTTTCAGACGAACAAAAGGACTGATAAATTAAACCAGTTGAGATTGTGCCCGCCAAGGTGAACACAGCCGTGGATTGATCATCTTCAGTAGAAGTGGCATCTGGACATGCCGGTGATGCTGATAGTTAGCTACCTCCAAAATCTGCACCATACAGAGATCAGGTGATCAACCACTTGTTACAACCATAAGAACAGGGACACTTTGGTGGAGTATTTACTGAATGTGACAAGAACAACAGACCTTAGCTTTTCCCAGCGAGATGCATATCTATCTTCGGCGTTTCTGTGCCTTCCATTGCTTCAGGACGTGCTGTATGGCTTCAGTTACGCTGGCCTTTCGGTTCTCTTTGTTGTTCCAGAGTTCAGATACAACATAGCTGCCGCTAGCGTTGTACTCATTGATCTCCAGCAACGCTGTGGTCACAGCCTTGTAGACCTCTTCACCGAGCTGCTTCTTCAAGCCCGCCAGTTTCTCATCGTTGTCATCAATGACTTGCTGAAACATGACACATCACGTTAGTGCTGAAACCTGACAATACGTTCTTCTTGATATGATTGATTAACCCAGTTAGATTTGAGGTTTAAACTGTTATTAACCTACATTTGAATCAGATGACAATTTTCTTTCAAAAAAAAAAAATAAATCAGATGACAACAGTAGGAAACATTGATCTTGCTATTGCCAGAAAACTTGGAAGAATGATAAAAGATGTCCATTAGTTCCAGTGGGCATACCTCTGTCATTTCGCCTGTGGTCACTATCTTGAAAGGATGCCAATTAGCGTCCTTCAGTTGCTCCTGCCACGCCGAGCAAAGTTTAAGAGCTTCCATTTCAGCATCTTTTCCATATCTTTGCTTGCAAGCTAGAAGAAAGGGCTTCTCATCTAGTTCACCCATCCTCTTGATTCCAATGTTGCTACGAGGACCTAATAATTCTGACAAACCCTACAAAATACCAACATCTAAACACGATTAATTTTAAAGGAATCAGCATCTAAATAGAGTTTATGTTAGCCACCAAGGACCAATTCTATTCATTCCAAGAATTCAGGGGTACATATATAGGCTAGAAGTCTTAAGGGCTAGGGAAAGCACCTAGCATATTCTACCGGTAGATGCTAGGGCATATTCCACTAAGATGCTGAAATAAATTGCAGGGAAATAAAGATATAACTACTCTAAAGGCTTATCTAACAGTATAGATATGCAGATTTTCTGAAAATACATTGGCATGAGGTCGGCAATGACAAGAACACATTTATTTGGACCGACAGATGGTTGCATGGGCAGAGTCTAGCACAACTAGCATGTTATGAATAACTTCTTTGGCAAGAAGTTCCAGCGCAGGAATAAACCACCAGCCGCAACAGTTAATTAGGCTAGTTTGTTTAGAATTGGTTTAAGAGATTGAGTTGGTTAAGATTTGTAATTGCCGGCTCATTATATAAGAGTCCGGATAGTTTGTTTAGGGTAAGGAAGAAGTAGAGGATTCAATCTCAGAGCCTCCAGCGTGAGGGCGAGATATCCATCTACCTCAACCTATATTGTCATCAATAAACCAGTAATTTAGCCATAACATAGCACCTAACCTATTTGGTTCAGTCACTAACAAAGCAAAGAGAAGGACAGTGTTTGATGCTGTTACTGAGATGAGATGGGTGCAGGACATACGGGGGTGCCATCACAGTACCCGTCTTGACTGAATTTTTCAAGCTATGGGACCTTCTCTCGAATTTGGTTTTGCAAAGGAAACTCATGTCTGGCAATTTTCTAGTCCAGGAGTAAACTCTGCTAAATCCGCATACGAGGGATTCTTTATTGGGGCTGTGCAGTTCGGGCCATGGGAGAGAATATGGAAGAGTTGGGCACCAGGCAAATGCAAGTTCTTTATGTGGTTATAGTGGCGCACATTAGATGTTGGACTGCAGACCGTCTTGCTAAAAGAGGTCTGCCCATCCTGAATGCTACCCGCTTTGTGATCAAGATGAGGAAACAATTGACCATCTACTAATCTCATGCGTGTTTGCTCGGCAAATATGGTTCAACATCTTGCAGCAGGTCGGCCTATAGGATCTGTCTCCCCAGCCTGGCAACAACTCCTTTGACGATTGGTGGGCAAGCACAAACATGAGAATTGGTGATCAGGTTAAACAAGGTGTCAATTCTATCATCATTCTGGGAGCTTGGTCCATATGGAACCACCGCAATCGATGAGTGTTTGATGGGATCCAACCGAGTCTAAATGAGGTTCTGGTTTCATTAAGAGATGAACTTCATCTTTGGTGTTTGGCAGGAGCTCGGGGAATTTCTAATCTCCTTGCTCTAGCGCCAGCCAATGCGTGAGCTCTTTTCAGTGGTCTAGGGTCAAGTTTTTGACACTTGAGAGAGACTTATTGCTAATGAAAATGGGGGTGTGGGTGTGTGTGTGACAATGTGTGTGGCTGTACAGGGTTTCTAAACCCACAGTTTTATTCTTCTTAATATACTGCGTGTTCAAGAAAAAAAAAGGCATATGACATTACCGAGATCAGCTCTTTCTTTGCATCCTGAATCTCATCATTGGTCATTCGTTCTTTAATGACAAGAGTTTGGTTGAGAGCTTCAAGATCTTCCATCTCCTCGATTCTTTCATTCAGTTCTGCTGTCAGCTCCTCGGAACGTTTCTTCACATCAACACCTTCTCCCTCCATGTGTTTCACCACCTCCAGTTTGCCTTTAAGTTGTTCAATATCTAGCTCAAGCTTTTGCTTTTCATCCACCTGCCTTTCTAACTGCAGCATTTTGTTCAAAGCAGCTTCCTTCTCTTTCTGTTTATTTTTTACAATCCAAATCAACTTCTGGTGCATGAGAACGAAAATAAAACTCAATATCAACAAAAAAGGAACAGTGTACATACCTTGTGTTTCTCAAGGAGCTGTATTGCACGTTCATCAGCTTTTTGTTGCTCAATTCGAGCCATGTTGAGGGAATCATTTTGGTCAGCATTCTGCAGGGATATAAGCACCAAAGACAAGTATCAGTAAGCATTTCATTACTGGCAAAACTGACTGCTATTCAGAAACTTTCTGAAATGTGAAGACCATTTCATTACTGGCAAGACTGTGACTGCTATTCAGAAACTTTCTGAAATGTGAAGACGTATGGGGTTTGCATCCATACCTTTTTTCTCTCTTCCTCCAGTTTTCTTCTTTCCATGTCAGTTTGAGCAACTAATTCATTTAGTTGGCTGGATCTCCTTTGGATGTAACTCTCTTTCTCAACCAACTGTTTTCTCAGCTTATCAGTCTCTTGAAAAACTCTGTGCATATGTTCATGGGCAGCAGACTGCATGTTCCGCATTTCTGTGAAAGGGTTAAATAAAAAAACAATTACACAGTCATTTTAGGGGGGGGGGGGGGGAAGGGACAGATATAAATGAGAGTAACATTCATACAGCTGGCAGGAGACTTTTTTAAAAGTGAAAATTCAATGAGTGTACCTTCATTATAACGCTTGCGCAGCAAGTCACCTTCTTCCACGGCTCTTTGAAGGGAGAGATTCATTTGATTCCATTTGCACTCTAGCTCCTGAGCATACTTGCTTTTAGCAGTAATCTGTTGTGTCAAAGTAGCTATGAGATTGTCAGTTTTGCTGGACATCTCCTGCAGTCCTGCTCCAGATCAGACAGTCTTCAGGTCACCATTAGCTGATAAGAATATACCAACTGGATCATCTGATTTGTAATCCTCCTCTTTCGCCAGCCATCCAAACACATAGTGTCCATGCTGCCTTGTATACTTCCAGTCCATTTTACCCAAGTGTTGTGACTTGAAAAGGTTCTGGAATGCTAAGGCATTCTTGAATCCAATCCAATCCTTGGAGAAGAGGACAATCCCATAACCAGTATACCCATAGTCACCATACACAGCAGTATATCGCAAGGGTTTGAAATCAGCTAACTGCTTCATCAGTATGGCTCCACCCCCCTGCGTTTGTTCAGCCGGCACATTTGCAAGGATACCCATCCAGGGCCAAACAAACACTTCCTGATCTTTCACTGGTTTTTAGGGTTACTCAGTGCAACAGCTTGTCGTGGTGGCAATGTGGCTGCTGCATCAGCATGGTCCTCTTTGAGGAGTTTGGCCAGGGCCTGATGATTTGCCTTAACCTTTGCAGCACGGTTGGATGCACCCACCCCAACAGCATGCTGAAGCAGCTCGTTGTAACGGTAGTCCTGCTTCTTCTTTCCCGGACAGAATGGGCACCTGAACCTGTCAGTGCCCAACCTTGCCACGAGCTTGCCGGACTTCAGGTCCAAGTACGCCTTCTCAGCGTAGTCACCAATGTCTGTTTCACTTAGCTCTGATGACTCGTCAGAGCTGCACTCCATTGCAGAACTAAGAGATACAGAAATGTACAGATCAGAGCACTGCAGTGTTCACTCAAGCAATGAATGTTATTTCTTTATCCAATAGGGCTGAAATCTATATCATGGGTACTAGCAGTGGGATGCATATGACAATGTTTGGACTTGGACACAGCAAAAAAACACATGGGACAAAAGCAGAGGCACTACTGACAACAAACATGTACATTTGCATCTAACACTAAAGAGTGAGAGCCATTTCTTTGTTCTGTAGCACTTAAATCTCAACTACGGTGTAAGCATTGACACTGGTGTGCATATACAATGTTCAAACGCATCAAAGGAATCCCGAGCACAATTAACATGTAAGTTACTGATGCAAGCATTAACAGTGGTGCACAAATACAATGATAAACACATGGATAGCAGAAGAGCAGTGAAAGATGTATTTCCATGTCAATTAATGATGTAAAGCATTGGCTGTTATGCGCATAACACCATGCTCAGTCACATCAAAATAAAACATAAATGGCAACAGTGGCGGCTGTGTTCATACACCATGTTTAGACACATAAAAAGGAACACATATACGACAGAAAATCAGCACAAGATGGCAGGAGGCATTTCTGGGTAGAACGTGTAAAAGGTTGCATTTGCATCACACCACACATTCATACAACATGTCGCTACATATTCTCTAGTCTTCGCAGCAGGAAGGGCATGTGTTTACATTACAGCTCAGCAAAGCCTGTGTTCATCTTGCTAGCAACCAGCACAAACACTAGAACAGCCAACCAAAAGAAAAGTAGTCCACTTCGAACACGAAGTTCAAGTATCCACATACCACAGCATATGTAACGAGATCACTAATAATTACATAGGAAAAAAAATCCTGGCTACACAAATTAAGAACTAGCCAAGAATCTCAAAATGATGCTCTAATAATCACAGACCACACCCAGCACACAAGTATGGTATACCTGCTCCACGATAACAGCCAGCCAAATGACTGAGGCAATTGCGCGAACACCTCGCGCTCGTGGTAAAACCAGCGGCATCGAGGCTAAAGGGACCCGTCCCCCGGAACTGGGAAAGCACAAGGAAACCGCCATCGACGCCACAGGGCGATACGGGCGCGTCAGAGCAAGCTCGACGTCAACGTGAAGCCGCCGCCGCCGGCGCTGGCGGCGGCGGCGGCGAAGGCGAAGCGAGGAAAGGGCGAGGGGCAACAAATGGCGGAGAAGCGAGGGGAATGGAGTGAATTGGGCCAGGAAGGAATGGCTTCAAGGCCCATCTACATGCGGGCTTCGTATTGGGCCGGAAAACATTTCTCCGGCCTTTTTCTTCTACCTTCCTCCCTTCGGGATTCTCTCTGTTCATGAATGCATCGACTGCTACTAGTGCTGCACAATTGCAACTTGCAAGATCGTGTCAAGACTCAAGATGCAAGAACACACTCAAAAAAGAATTACAGCAACATCACCATGAATCAGCACGGGTAGATGGAAACGATGCAAGAACACTCAGCAGATCCAAGTATAGTAAAGCATCACGTAGAATTAAAAGACGACGCATCAACAAAAGATCCCATTCCCCGTGTGGTATACTGATACGAAGTCATCAAGAAGAGAGAGTATAGCAGAGAGAACCGAGGAAGAGGGAAGGGCGCACGTACCACATCTGGCGATCGTTGGCCATCGATCGATCGGATCTGCGATGACGGAGCGGAGCGATGCGACACGCGCAATGTACTACCAAGCAGAGCCTTCACCTGCAGATATAAACACGGGAGCAATTAATTACTACTAGCATGTTAATTAATTATGGAGCAGCAAGCCAGCAATTAATTCCCCCAAATCTTTTGTTATACTAGCGGCAAAGGCCGTGTCGAAATGGAAATGATTAGTACTACTCGTGTGGAATCATTGAAGCAGAAAAGTGCCATGAGCAGTACTACTAGTAGCGAACAAAAAAATAAAGTGCAGGCAGTAGTAGTACTAGTACACACACAATTGTGTGATGATGAGATCAATTTTTTCAAAAAAATAAAATAAAATGATGAGATCAGAAGTGAGATGGATCTTAGCAGGACAGCAACAAGCACAAGACAGGAGAGAAAAGGTGCCAAAAATAAAAGGAGACAAAAAGAGAGGGAGAAATAGTCGAGGTGCCAAAACCCCAAAGCAAGCCGTCAAAACCCCAATTCCCCCAAAGCAAAGCCGTTCTTGATTTCTTCCCCCCTTGCAGCGCCATATGGTTTTTCTCGCCGCGTGATCATCGCAAGAACACAGGTTAGTTGGTGGCCGATCCGTGTATGTACGCATCTCACGCGCGTGAGCGATCGGGCATGGGGGGCACGCGCTTGCCATGCCTTTGTTTCCCCAAGAAACAGAGATCGGAAGAAGAAACAGAGAGATCGGAAGCGCGTGCCCCCATGCCCGAAGAAACAGAGTCGATCGATCTACCAAGCAAGACAAAACCAGCGAAGAAACGAGCAGATACAAGAACCGGAAGAAAAAAAAAAGAGGAAGAAGAAGAAAACAACGCACTCCCAGAGTCCCAGCCTTTTGCTTGAGAAAAAAGAAAGAAAGGAGGAGGCGGCAGGCAGCGAAGCCAGAGGCAGAGGCGAGCGAGATGAACCCCAACTCCATAGGCGCGCACGGCGAGAAAGGAGAGGAGAAGAAGATCGAGGAGCAAACGAAAAAGGAGAACTAGGCGCGCGCACCGGAAGGGGGGGGGGGGGGGGGGGGGGCGGCTCCTGCTCTGCTTTTCTGCCGCTGCTGATCGGGCAGGTGGGTGGGCATGGCGTTCATCAATCAGCAGGACGAAACAAGAAGCAACACACCAGGAAAAGAAAACACATGGGAAGGAGCGCGGTGGAGGTCGATCGAGCGCCAGCAGGCACACTCACCGGGAAGCGCTGCGCTGCGGGGGCAGATGGCTCGCTCGCTTGCTGGCTCTCCTATTCCCCGCCGCCGCCTGCGGCGGAGGGAGGAGGGGGCACGGAGGAAGAGAGAAGGCAGGCAGAGAGGCGCGCGGGTGGGAGGGAGGAAGAGAGAGAAGGGGGTTTTGTGGCGCTGCTGGCCGGCTGGCCTCCCCTCCCCCTTTTTGTTGTGCAGAACAGAGCAGGCAGGCAAAGCAACGGCTTCTCTTCTCTGCCTCCGCGGCTGCGTCTGCGTGCGTGTCTCTCTGGCGACGTGGGCCCAGCCGCAGCGCAGCTACAAGAGAAGAGGAGGGGGGGTCGCCGGGTAGGGGTGGTCCCAGGGGGAAGCAGAGGGTACGAGGTGGGGCCCTGCTGCCAGGGAAGGAGGCTGGCTCGTTGGCGGGTGTTCTCTTCCCTTTCCCTTTCCTTCTTCTTCTCTTGGCGGCAGCAAAAGCCATGAAAGCCTCCGTCGTCTCCTGCTAATCTTTCAAAAAAAAGCCTCCGTCGTCTCCGTGTACTTGGGCAGCGGCACGGCACGTGATGGGGGGCCAGTGCGCTCTCTCTCGCTTGGTTGACCGGGCCAGCTGGAGTGGAGTCGGGCTGTCAGGCTCAGAGCTTGCACGGCTGCGGGGCATGCCGTTTCGGGAAGCTGGGCGATCAGTCCAGTAGGCACGGGGCCGGCCTTCTCTGCCCGCCGCTGGCTAGCCGTTACATAACACCCGGACGGCCAGACAGACACGCGCGCGCGACGTGGGGAGGAGGGTTTGCACTTGTGCTAGCTGCGTCTCCGATCCGGCCGTGGCAGGCAGGCAGGCAGGCACTGATACACACACGCGTACGGCGCCACCGCATGTTCATTTGCTCGTTTTCGCGTGTGGAGTGGGCGCGTATCAGTGGGGGTGCGTGAGCCTGTGAGTCTGTGACACTCCCTGCGGACAGAATCGCCACTCTTGGACGCGATATGAATAGTATTTAATAACGTCTATGAAGACAATTGGACAAGTAGCGCCCATGGCCTAATGGATAAGGCGTCTGACTTCTAATCAGGCGATTGTGGGTTCGAGTCCCACTGGGCGTGTATCTTTTTTATTTTTTGTTCCTTTTTTTTCTGTGGGTTTGTCTAGTATCCCTCCTCCTCCTCTGTTTCGTCTTTCCCTTGTCTGTTTTGCAGAGTATCCCTCTTCCTCCTCTGTTTTGGCAGGAACAGTGGGGTATGGGCCATTGCGCTTTTACGAAAAATCATGTTATTCCGCCAGCTACCCAGCGGCAAGGACGCCCCCATACTGCTTATCCTGTCTCATCCAAAGATGGCAATCTTTGCCTGTTCTCCAAGTACATTACCATTCATCAGTCTCTCAAACGTCAAGGCCCTTCAACGGGAGCACAGCAACGAAAACAGCAATTCCGTGCTCAGCGTTCAAACTGCACCGACCGGAGCAACGACGACAAATCGCAACCACATCACAAGTCCTGTATTCGAGCGCAGTATACCATCTTAAACTTGTTTTTTTATGAAATCCTAAAGGCAGCCATTATCTTCCTACGAATTAGTAGTCATGAGCAATGTAATGAAGGTTTTTATTTTCTGCAGAACAATAAAAGGCAGAGATACTGAGATACGCATTGCTTGCCTGATAGGGTGGAGAACACGACAGTTTACCCCTGGCGGCAGTGAAAATACCTGACGGAATCAACATGGTAGTTCCTGCTTCGTTCTATGCGAATTGCCAAGGACGCCATGTACAAGTACAACGTCGTCCTCGCAAGAATTTGCAGCAGCATCCGTTATACTATTCACTCAGCTATATAATCAAGTAAACAACACATGGGAGACACATCAAGGTAGCTCGACAATAGGGTCCATGCAAATCGTGGACGCCTCCGGCAGTTAACTAAATAAAGAGAGAGAAAAAAAGGGAACAAAATCGTCGAAGCCTCCCGAATTGGAGGATCATAATAGACTCAACAAATGCCGTCTTATACAGGGGCGCGGTCGCCTCTCTCGCTTCATGTGTTGGTCAGACCAGTCTCCTAGTGGGCTCAAAACCCGTTCGGTTTACTATTCCCGGCCTTGGCTGATTTCTGCTGCTGCTCCAAATCGTGGCCGAAAGCAGCGTCCAAGGCCTGCAAAACAACACGGGGGGGTCAGTTAGGTTTGCTGCCGTCTCGATGGAAGAACACTTCACAGGAATGTGTGCCCTTAAAACTGAGATTCAAACAATGCTCTTTGGTAGACAGTAGCTGAGACCTGAGTCATCGGCTTTACTAGTCGAGATATTTCGTGCCTTACATCAGGCTGTGCTGATTCCTTTATTGCCTGCAGGAGACAAGTTGCACGGACGATGTGTTATTCTCAAGTACCTATTTATAACCAAACCCTTTTCATGGACATGGCTAAAGGAATGCATAGAAAATGAGCTCAAAGGCAATTTGAATAGAATCCCTTAAAATGCCAAGCATAAGGGGTTTTACAGATCTATGCAGGGAAGTGGGAGGGAGACGGAGGATCAATTTGCTGAGAAAGATTTACCTGCAACTTTTGATATATCTGTGTCATTGCATCCTTAACTCTTTGAACCTTCAAAACAAGTAACGAACAACTAAGCAACTGGCACTACATAGAAATGCATATCCACATTGAAGCTTTGCTTTACCACAAAGCTTGTTCTCTGGGACAGTGTTAGATAGCAGTCTTACTGGTTAGTTATCCTACTGAAACTGGTAAAATAACTACAGTTGGCACAAAACCTACAAACTAGGGGATTCCTAACTCACAGTTCCCCTATGGATAATACACTTAACAGCACAATGTTACAGTGTGTTATTTTTCAGTAATGGCACTCTTTACCAAATCAATGCAGCGTGCAAAATAAATTGAACTATTGAAGACATCTAACAGCAAAAACATGATGCACATACAATTACAACACTTCATCTAGTCCTATAAATCAGCTAAGTTTTGAACTTATAATGTGAAATCAAGATTTATTCACATCCTTTGAAGATGAAAAGTATAACCGCAACATGATTATAGGAAGAATTAGGCAGTTCCAGTTCACACACTGTTCCACTGGAATACCATGCGGGTTATGCTGATAATGATGTGGAAGATATACCTTATTATAAAGGACTGCACTTGTTATTGGATATGATGACCAAAAATGACGTAGTAGTTCCTGGATAGCCGTCCAATGCTGAGAAAAATAGAAAGTTTATAGAAATTTCATCAATCCATGAGTATTCATACATACAAAATGAATCCAAACCATGAATAGGTACAGCATCTCACATCCATGAGCTCATCCCGCGTATGTTGAGGCACCCGACCAAGGAGACCCTCTTGAGGATTCTTGAGGTTAAGTCTCCTTGAACGTGAAATCCCTTCATTCAATTCATTAAGAACCTAGGCCCATACCATTTAGGTAGTTAGGATTTCCTGCTCATGCAATTTAATAGCTTAAGAATAGAGAAGCCACAGAAGCAGTAACACAACATCATGCAAATCATGCATGTGTACAATTCAAGTCATCAAGTGTTTATAAGCTTAGAACAGTCGTAAAATATATGAAGAACGGACATTACATATTAAGAATTGTGATAGCGATGATTTTAAGATGGACTAATTCACCAAACAACATAGGTTATTTTAAGGGGTACTGCATGAGCTTTACATGATAGATTTAGGGTTGGCAGAGCTACTGCTCCAAGATCCATGCAAAATTTAGGATTTGTAGGATAAAATAAAGTGTTTTACACATCTGGTGTGCAATCCAAAAATGACCTCAATTTGCTCACAATAATTCTGGAGCTAGGGATGACCAACTCAAAAAATTCTTGGAGCTGGCAGCTCTGCCAAACAAATCGATGCTTCCTAATGTCTAACACATCCTACAGTTAACTAACTCTATTGATCACACCTGCCTTGTTATCACTGGCTTTTGTCTGCTCTCAGTTGACTAGTAGATGGGAGTGGAAACCATATTTGCATGTGCCACAAGTCCTACGTGGTGGAACTCTGAAACTTATAGCTGATGAGCAACTCATAAAAGGATTTAAGTTGCCTTTGCAGTATTCAAAGTACCATTATCCTAAGCTGTGTCTGTGAATTACCCTTGATTTAATCACTACTTCTAACAATTTAGAACTGAAGCAACTATTACGAAGAGTTCAATATGCTGAAGTAAACTAAGAAATAGTAATAGAAGATTCAAACTGTTCAGTAAAATTGTTTACCTTAAGAGCCATATCTGACTCAATGACTGGACAGTTCATTTTATTAACTTTAATAGAAGATATCTGATCCATTAAGTGATGGAACGCTTCTTCGGTGCTCAAGCTGCAATTACGGGCTTTTCTTCCATCATTGCTGCCACCTAAAGATCTCAGAGCATTTGCTTGTTGGGAATCAAAATACTCTCTAGGATCCTAAAAAGAAAAATGAAACACAAATCAATAAATTATTTCCTATTTTGGAATACATTTACTATTAATCCATGAGCACAAGCTTTACCTTTATACAAAGTGGTGCATATGGAACGCTTCGTGGAGCTTGCAGATCCTCTATCTCTGTCATTCTGGCCACCTTCACCAGTCTCTCATGATTAGCATCATCAACAGTAGAAGTGGAAGGTGTTTCTGCAGTTAATAATTCATCAGAACACAAGGTATTACATGTGAAAAAGACTCGGTTGAATTCCAATGCTATTTTTCTAACCCTTCTTGGACCTTGCAAGGGCTTCTGCTACACTCTTTGCATCAGTCAGCTCCACATCTACAAGACAAACAAACACAGTATAGTGGCTTATTGAAAGATAGTGGCAGGGCGAAAATGAAGAAATAGAAATTTGCCATAACATAGAAATCTGCTCTAACGAGAAAGGGAAAGAATAGACACAACAGAAAGTCACAGAGCAATTACTACAAAAACACAGTTTGAAAAGCAAACAAATAGTTCAGGCTTGTTCATTCGTATAATCATAGAAAGAGCTACGTCAGAAAAATTGAAAAAAAAAATTTAATCAAATGCGCGGCAAACAAAATAACTGAAATAATTTTACTCGGTTGCAGAAGTATAGTGATGTGTCTGGGAATTCCTGAGAATGGTACAATCTCAAAGTCGTATAACACTGATGTCTGCTAACATCATAACAAGCTTGAGCAATCAATTCTATTTAAGAAAAGTTTTACATAACAAAGTTTTTCGATTGGGTCTAAAACTACCTGAAGTTATCCCTTCAAGAACAACCGCAGCATGGCGATTCAACTCCTGAGAAAGTGTTCTCCTCGCAAAGTCACTCTCAGTGTCAACTGTCTCTTTGCTACCATCACGGAGAATCCCATGGTCCTGTGTGTAAACACATAATGATTGAGCAGTAGTTTCAACACAGGATAAGCGCTTCACTGTACTATAGAATGAGCAAGCAAATTGCTTGATATGAGAAAGTTTAGAAATTTGTCTTATTGATATAAGAAAATAATAGTAGAACGAAACACACCGGAAGATGGATGTAATCATCTCCAGCATCTGCTTCCATGTCTAATGTTGGATCAACTCGTTTTATCTGCAGCCAATAACTGAATCACTTCAAAAAGAAATGGCACCCACACATGGTAACAAAATATGAAGTAGAACACAATAATTGATAAAACCACACCTTTAATGTTGCCTCCTTGGCCAGTATATCGTCATTCTTCAGGAAGACAGCTAGTTCCTCATCTTCAGCAGCCTCTGCCGTTGCTGCCATAGTGTTTTTTGTCCTAAGTAGATACTCAGCTCTACAGTATTTTCTCCAAAATTCTATCTCTGTCATCTATCCTCAGGAAAAATAATAAAAATGAGAAGACGATGATAGAAAAAAGAGAATAGAACACACTTGAACAAATCAGCATCAACTCATACAAGCAATAGTAATGACACTAGGAACATTTTTATGCCTGACTTTCCTACTAAGATATTGATAATATAAATATGCCTTACCTTTTTTGGAACAAAATCCTAAAAATGCCCGACGAACAGCAGGCTTTTCAGCAAAAATCTGTAACATAAAAGGGTACATGGCGTTAACAAGTTAGAATAAGTATATCTTTAAGACTTTTGCATTATCAATTCATTCAATCATGCAATTCAGCAGTTGTTTCCATGTATGCCTCAGGTACAATGGAATATTCTTCAGTTCAGAGCACATAATTTCGGATCAACACCTGGCCGACAAAAGCACAATTTTCAGTGCTCCAACTCAACTATTCCCTTTGGTCATGGCTAGTTGACATGCGAGCCGATGGAAATTACAATTTCAAGAAGGAAAATAACCTAATGAAGGATCATGGCATCATGCATGGAATCTATCAAGGAAGCAGAGGAGGTATAGGGCCTGCTACACATTCATATATAGACTGTAATTGAAATCCTTTTAATAACAAGACTTTCAGAAATTCCATAACACAGTGAAGTTTTTATTGTCCAGCATAGTGTAGCAAATTTGCAATTATAACAGTTGAGGAAACAGAAAATGATGCTATCAAGCAGTATTATACGTATTGGTTCGTGATAATGAGGCAACAGAGCAGAAAGGTTGTACCTGATGTATCATCTCAGGGTTCAGATTGAAAGTAACCTTGTTTGTCTGAAATGCGCAACGTATAAATAAAAAAACAGCCATAAGAAAATGTCTTAGAATTAAAAAATACGATAACATAATATACAATATCCTGGTATAAACTTATGGTCTATGGCTACAACAGTAGGATATTTATGACATACCCGACCATCAGCTGATGGCCTAACATCTGACATTGCAGTCTTGAAACCAGGCTTTTGTTTTGATGCTTTATTTGCTTCATCATCAAGTAAATTCTGCAAAGATCATAACGAAATAATGGTTCAAGTGTAGAAACATAACCAAAAAATTAATATTGAAGAAACCATATACAGGATAAGTGAGTTTTACCTTTCTTGTTGCCCAAAATTCAGATTCTTGCAGAATATTTCCAAGAACAAACTTCTTATGTAATTTCTGCAACTCACTGTGAAGAAAACAATACTCAGTTAAAGTAATATAAGAGCATGTTTGATAAAAACAATGGTGTGATAAAAACAAAATGACAGAAATACCATCAGAATTATATGAAATAGACCAGGTAAAAGAAAATATCTGTGCTTCATTTAAAACCTTTAAAAGATGCAATACATATGCACCAATCATTTGCAATATGGCACCTATACTACCAGTACCAGCTTTCTGATGTAACACTGTTAACTGTTTGCAGCAAAGCCCACTTAAATCAACAATAGAGACTAGTAAAAAGGCGAAACACTAATACTTTCTTTACCTACAAGAGCATAAGAAAAATTAAATCTGCTTTTTATAAAATGAAAATCTTAAATATCGCTAACCAACCAAACACCTGAAAGAATCTATATGAGCTCAAGAAATTCTAGCAGGTTAAAACTTGTGGTTGTAACATTAAACTATCAGCACAACTTAACATTTCAGAGACCAAATACTATCGGTACATCAAATAATCACACTACCTGTCTTCTCGCAGCAGTTTCACACGTCGTGCCACTTCAGCAGCACTGAGCTGTTCCAGTGCAGATGGAACTGTGATTTCAGGAGGAACGGTTGGTCGAGGGGGCATCCCTTGATGTTTGCCCAAAACCTTAGCTGTGAGGAGGATGCATTAAGTTACGGACGCGTCATAGTCGGCAGTAGATGCACGAGACTTAATATGGCAACTTTCATGTAAGTTTGTGACATTCACTAACTAGAAAATGAACATTACCTACAAAGTCTCGACATAGGTCACGGTTACCAACATTGTCAAACTCAAACATGTAGCCTCCACCCTGAAAAAAATATATATGCGTCTCAGGACTAATCTTGACTGCAATTGAAAAAAAGGAGGGAAAGAAATATATAAGTTGCTGAAACCTTGTCAGAATCTTTTGAAAGATTCAACAATGCTGGTTTGCTACCATCTACTTTGTTGAACTTGTGACCTGGAGCAAAAGAGAAGAGAAGCTATAAAATTACCATTAATCGCATCCGCAACATACATAAAACAAATCCAACAGTTTCAGTATGCATGAAATTCTAACAGAATATCACAAGCTTAAACTGTTTGTCTTGACTCTAGTCATCATCTATTTCAGGTTAAATCATTTAAAACTGTCCTGCATTATGTTCTAGGTATGTGAAGATCAGTTCCACAGTTAATTAGGTATACTTAAGTAGCTTGTATGCCAAAGCACCAGCACAATAACAAAACTTCCATGGACGAAAAGAAGTGCATACCTTTGATGCTCTGGAAATCGACATTTAGCTTCATCGCTGACCGCGGATCATTAGGGGTGAAAGTGAACTTGTCATCGTTCTGCAATTAGAAAGGACAGGGAACCTATCAAAATTTGGACCCAACAAGGTGTTGCTGAGAAAGGAATCGGAGCAGACGCAAATGCTAAGGTACTAAAATTCAACAGAGAAATTAAAAGACGGCCATTCATTCAAGAATACGCGCCAACCTAACCAATGGTTCATTTATAAGCACAAATTAGCTTGGTTCATCCCTCCGCGGCTCCGCATCCGAACCTCTAGGATACGGAGGGTAACCCGCAAAGCTACCCCTACCCCAGCGCCACGGATTTGCTAGCGCGCGCACCTCCACCTCCGCCGATCCAATCAGCGGCAAGTCTCCACCTAGCCCTCGATTCAATTTGCCCCCGCACCCCCGAGACGCCGACCAAAACCCTCGCCCGCAACAGCGGGGCGCATCCCGGAGGCCGCTAGTGCCCCCACGCGAACCGCGCGCGGAAGCCAGGAGGAGAGGAAAGGGAGAGCCGCGCGGTGGGGAGGGGAGGGAAGGGTGGCACGGCACGCACCATGCGGAGGACCCCCGCGGTGCCGGGGTCCTTGAGCGTCGTCTTGTACTTTGCGCCGATCGTCATCGACCCCATCGCCTCCGCCTCCGCCGCCGCCGCCGCCGCGGTGGCTCGCCTCGCCTCCGCTCTCGGTCTCGCTCGCCGGCGTCGGAGCAAACCCGCGGTGGTGCGGAGGAAAAGGGCTTTGGGCAGCTAGCCTAGAAAAGTAGAAGCAGGCTAGTGTGATCTGGACTCGATTGGCCGGGCCGTGGCCCCACGATTCGGCCCAGTACGGCCCATTTAATCGGTGGCGGTGTAGGCCCGTATTCCCACCACTCTCCTCTGCTTTCGCTCGTCTCCTCGTCGTCTTCCTCGTCTCGTTTCGCGCAACGGAGGGCGGCTGCCTGCGGCCGGCATTGGTTGATCGATCGGCCGGGGATGAAGAAGGAGGAGCTGGACTACGTGCTGGTGCCGCTGGGGCTGGCGGTGATGGCGGGGTACCACGCGTGGCTGCTCCACCGCGTCCGCCGCCGGCCGGCGACCACCGTCATCGGCGTCAACGCCATCAACCGCCGCATCTGGGTTCGTCACGTCATGGAGGTGGGTGATCGATCCATTTCTTCTTCTTCCTCCTCCCGTTAATATTTTTTGCTTAATAATAATCTAATAAGTGCATCAATCCCGCGCTCTTAAACTTCGGATCATATGCATGAGCGCATGCACCCAAAGCATGGTCCATCAGTCATTCACTGTTCATGCATTTTGCGTCAAATCCTTCCTGTAATTCTGTTTGATATTGTTGATTAACCAAACGAAGAAAAAAACAAACATCAGCAATGCATCCGATAGGAGAACTGATGAATTGGAGCAGAAATCGTCAGGGTTTATGGATCGATTCTAGTAGCAATTAATTTGATTTTTTTTTTCTTTGCAGGAGCCGTCCGGGAAGCACGCGGTGCTGGCGGTGCAGACGATCCGCAACAACATCATGGCATCAACACTCCTCGCCTCGACGGCCATCACCCTCAGCTCCCTGATCGCCGTCCTCATGTCCAGCGGCGGCGGGAGCTCCACCTCCACCGCCGCCGCCGCCTCCGACGGCCTCCTGCCGGGCGCGCCGCTGGTGGTGGGCGCGACGGGGGCGCCGGCGCTGTCGGCAAAGTTCTTCGCGATCCTCGTCTGCTTCCTCGTCGCCTTCCTCCTCAACGTGCAGTCCATCCGCTACTACAGCCACGCCAGCGTGCTCATCAACGTGCCGCCCGCCGGCGCCGGCGGCGCGTGGGACAACGGCCGGGGGCGGCGGCGTCGCGCCGCCGTCGGGTACGCGACGGACGTGCTCAACCGGGGGAGCTACTTCTGGTCGCTGGGGGCGCGGGCGTTCTACTTCTCGTGCCCCGTGTTCCTGTGGCTGTTCGGGCCTATACCCATGCTCGTGGCGTGCGTCGCCATGGTCTGCGCGCTCTACTTCCTCGACGTGTGCAAGGATTGGGAGGAGGAAGAAGAGGAGGGAGACGATAGCGAGTGCGGTGGTGACGAGAGGGCAGCAGGACATGGGAAGGATGCAGAGCAGCAGGTGTAGATGGCGTGATAGGTTGTAGGCGTTAGATGACCTGATCGATAGATAGATAGATGCATATGCATAGCCCTGTTTGAAATGCAAAACCTCATTCAATTGGTTAATTCCTTCTTTATTTGCTCGTTATATGTTTTTAAGCAATTCAAAAAAGATTGTAACTAAATATTTGAATAAAACAAATAAATTAATTAATAAACCACGTAAATTTGAAAGGTTATTTAAGCGACATTGCAATTTGCAAATATCATCTACTAAACAAAATAGTTTCATTGATTTACTTAGAAAAAAGTCTATTTAGTCCCCTCACCTATTCACTTTGTCCGCTTAACTCCCCAAATAAAATTTATGCTCGCTTTACTCCCCCAAACTATTTCAATTAGTCCAAATTACCCCCTCATTAGATTTCTCTTCTTTGTTTCTTCGTGTACAGGTTGAGTTTCAATTCCATATTTTGTTATTTGACTTATAACATGATGCTCTATGTTAGAAAATATATATTAGGAACTTTTCATAATTACTTTTCATACAATTTGTATATCTAAGATCAATTTCGTATTAAATATTATAACCTATGAAAATAGTCATGAAAAAAATATAATAATTTTTTAACATAAGACATCATGTCATGTACTTGCTCACAAAATTTGAACTTAAAATTAAACTCGTACATGGAGCAACAAAAATGTTAAAACACATTAGGGGGTAGATTGGACCAACTGAAATAGTTCAGGGGAGTAAATCGAGCCTAAATTTTGCTTAGAGGGTTAAGTGTACAAAGTAAATAAGTGGAGGGAGTAAAATGGATTTTTTTTATTTACTACCGCCCCGAAGTATTCCATGGCATGTTCTTTCTAGAGTAAGATTTATATGACTGTCAAATTTTTCGCTCTTTATAGTATAGATTTATAATATAGATAGAAAAACAATACTCATAGGATAAGTAATTGTCTTGTGGATACTGGATACTATAGAAAATTTCGTGAGGTAGAATACAATTTATATACACGTACATTATATACGGAGGAGGACACCATACAAATCTGAAACCACCCCCACCCCCGCCAAATGCATGCATGCCGTTCAGAAACACCGAGATTTGAGCAAGTGACATTACGGGAGAACTGAGCAGTCATCCCCGCATTTTAGTGCCGGCTGGCCGGAGCCGGCACTAAAGGGGGTCATTAGTACCGGCTACAGGCAATAATGGCCACGAAGCCAGGTTAGTACCAGTTGGGAATACTAGCCGTTACTAACGTGCACTTCTGACCTCACACTGTAAGTGTCAGAAGCCAAGTTAGTATCGGCTGGGGAGACCAGCCGGTACTAATTTTGCGCGAACAATTTAGTATCCGCTGGGGATACCACCCGGTACAAAACGCAACACGTTAGTACCGGGCATACCCTTCAGCCGGTGGCATACCCTTCAGCCGGTACTAACGAGCCAAACCCTAAAAAAATCACCAGCGACCTCCTTTATTTATCATCGCCTCACCTCCTTCTCCCTTCTCTCCTTATCTCTTTTCTCTCTCTTCCTCTTCCTCCTCTCGTTTCTCATCTCCTATCTCTATCTTTGGTGCAGGAACGGAGGACGCCAGGCGTGGGCGGAGCGGACCCAGGCCGCCGGCCGGCGCGGGGTCAGGCGCACGAACGGAGCAGGCCCAGGCCGCTGGCGGGGGGGAGGAGGGGGAGGGGGCGCCAGCGAGCTATGATTATGATTGTGAGGTGATTTGTGAAGTGATTGTTGTTGTGATTATTTGTTTGTGATGATCGTGAGAAAAGAAAAGAAAAAGGGAAAGAAAATGAGAAAAAAGAGGAAACCAGTGCATGGGGGCGTGCGGGTTAGTACTAAATTGTGCACGTTACCAGCCGGTTCTAAATTGTGCACGTTAGTACCGGTCGCCTCTGACCGCACGTTAGTGTCGGGCCTTTAGTATCGGCCACAGTGACCGGTACTAAGCCGTCCTGTGACCGGTACTGAAGGTCGTTTTTCCAGCCGTGTGGTGCGGCCTTACGGTGTCAACAGACTTTATATTATTTCCGAATTGATTTTTCTATATGTAATCAAAAGCCCAGATTTAATTGAAAATTTTACCTCCTTAGAGGTAAGTGGTGTACCGTAGCAAAGCCCTTGTTTCAAATAGGAATACATAACTTCAACATATAAAGGCTAGTATACCAAGTTATAGCTTCTTGATTATTAGACACTAAATAAATAACACAAGTCTAAAAGTGATGTTTGATAGAGCTGGAGTGCCCGATCTTTCGGTGAGTGGAGGATAATTTTGATTTGGTGGAAGTCGACCCTCACGATCCGACTACGACGAGCGAACCCGAAGCGCCAATGCAATCACTGAACCAACTCCCTGTGGTTACCGACCATGTTGCAATCAAGATCAGAACTTCCTGTACGCAATCAAAGAACGAACAAGAAAAAGAAGGCGAGCAATCTTAATATCACTCGAAGGTGGAGTTCTGAATCACACGAGGACAGCACGTATTTGTGCGTGTTCGGTGTAGCTAAAGCTAGATGTAAAACAAAACTCGAGGATGCTAATGACGGCTATAGGGTTTAATAGCACGGCCACAAGGGAGTTGGGGTCGTGCTACAACCCTAGGACGCGTCCCTAATGGACCCAACTCGATACACGGCCCATTGGGCCAAAATAAGGTGGCGCAGCACCTTGGACAGAAAACAGTCCGACTCAAAATGACGATTGCGGCCGCCTCGGTGAAGATATGAAGGTGAGTCTGGATCCATCTGAAAGTAGACTTGATAAGCTTTCCATCAAGTACTTAATCTCCCAAAACGGAGTCCGGATGAAGTCGTGGCGGCCGTCACAAGTTGATGTTCGTGCGCAGTCCGAATCCAGCCACATATCCTTCATTCTTTAGCACCATGACGTAGTTCAACTCTCTTGCACGAGCCCGAGTGATCGGCCTTGAAGGTGGTGCTTGGGGTGAAGGTGCTGCTGGTGTAGATGTACCGGTGATGTCCTCATCATCCTCCCCTTCTTGAACTGAAGTCGTCCTCGACGGCAACTCCTCATTCTCGCCCGCATATGGTTTCAAATCTGCAACATTAAAACCAGTGGAAACACCAAACTCCGCAGGCAGGTCAAGGACATAAGCATTATCATTAATCTTAGTTAGCACTTTAAAAGGACCAGCAGCACGAGGCATTAATTTAGAACGACGCAAAGTATGAAAACGATCCTTCCTCAAATGCAACCAAACCATATCACCTGGTTCAAAAGTAACATGTTTTCTTCCTTTACTACCAGCAATTTGATACTTAGCATTAGTAGCAGCAATGATTTGTTGTGTTTGTTCACGTAGGTTAATCATATGGTCAACATGTTCAACGACATCAATATGTGGGGCGTCCACAACATCAAGCGAAAATAAATCAATAGGCGCCCGAGGAATATAACCATAAACAATCTGAAAAGGGCACATCTTTGTAGAAGAATGTGTTGCATGATTATAAGCAAACTCAACATGAGGTAAACAATCTTCCCAACGGTTCAGATTTTTATCCAAAACAGCCCTAAGCATGGTTGACAAAGTTCTATTGACCACTTCAGTTTGTCCATCAGTTTGTGGGTGACAAGTTGTGCTAAACAGCAATTTAGTGCCTAATTTGTTCCAAAGAGATCTCCAAAAGTGACTTAGAAACTTAGCATCACGATCAGACACAATTGTTTTAGGAACACCATGTAAACGAATAATCTCCCTAAAGAACAATTCAGCAACATGACTAGCATCATCAGTTTTATGACAAGGAATGAAATGAGTCATTTTAGAGAATCTATCAACAACCACAAAAATGCTATCCCTCCCCTTCTTAGTTCTAGGCAATCCCAAAACAAAGTCCATAGAAATATCAAGCCAAGGTAAAGTAGGGACAGGCAAAGGCATATACAAACCATGGTTGTTCAAACGTGACTTAGCCTTTTAACATGTAGTGCATCGTGCAACCAAGCGCTCAACGTCAGGACGCATCCGAGGCCAAAAGAAGTGGGTGGCCAGCACCTCAAGCGTTTTGTAAACGCCAAAATGTCCCATTAGTCCGCCTCCATGAGCTTCCTGTAACAACAAAAGACGAACCGAGCTAGCTGGAATACACAGCTTGTTAGCGCGAAACAGGAACCCATCCTGCATGTGAAATTTCCCCTATGGTTTACCAGTCATACAATGTTTATAAGCATCTTTAAAATCATTATCATCGACATATTGATCCTTCATAGTGTGTAAACCAAAAATTTTAAAATCCAATTGTGACAGCATATTATATCGGCGAGACAAAGCATCAGCAATCACATTGTCCTTCCCGTTCTTGTGTTTAATGATGTAAGGAAAAGACTCAATGAATTCTACCCAATTAGCATGACGACGGTTCAGATTAGTTTGGGTACGAATATGTTTTAAACCCTCATGATCAGAATGGATTATAAACTCACGATGCCAGAGATAGTGCTGCCACGTTTGCAAAGTACGCACTAAAGCATAAAGTTCTTTATCATAAGTAGAATATTTTAAACTAGCACCGCTTAATTTTTCACTGAAATAAGCAACCGGTTTTCCTTCTTGTAACAGAACAGCACCTAACCCAATACCACTGGCATCACATTCGAGCTCAAATATTTTACCAAAATCAGGCAATTGCAAAAGAGGAGCATGTGTTAACTTGTCTTTCAATGTAGTGAAGGCGAGCTCCTGGGAATCAGTCCAAGTAAAAGGCACACCTTTCTTTGTAAGCTCATGTAGAGGTGCTGCAATAGAGCTAAAATCTCGTACGAATCGACGGTAGAAACCTGCAAGCCCAAGAAAACTCCGAATCTGCGTAACCGTCGTCGGTGTAGGCCATTCCCGAATTGCATCAATCTTGCTGCTATCCACCTCAATACCCTGTGGAGTAACAACATAACCAAGAAACGAAACACGTTGTGTGCAGAAGATGCATTTTTCCATGTTAGCAAACAAGTGAGCTGCATGCAACGCATTAAAAACAGCACGCAAATGTTCTAAATGCTCTTCCATAGACTTGCTGTAAATCAAGATATCATCAAAATATACAACAACAAACAAACCTATGAAAGGCCTGAGGACTTCATTCATCAAACGCATAAAAGTGCTGGGAGCATTAGTCAAACCAAACGGCATAACCAACCATTCATATAAACCAAATTTAGTTTTAAAAGCCGTTTTCCATTCATCGCCCAATTTCATTCGAATCTGATGGTAACCACTACGCAAATCAATCTTAGTAAAAATAATGGCACCACTAAGCTCATCTAGCATATCATCAAGGCGTGGTATAGGATATCGATAACGAATAGTGATGTTATTAATAGCACGACAATCTACACACATACGCCACGATCCATCCTTCTTTGGAACAAGTAACACTGGAACGGAGCAAGGACTAAGAGACTCACGAATGTACCCTTTGTCAAGCAACGCCTGGACCTGGCGCTGAATCTCTTTCGTCTCGTCGGGATTTGTGCGGTACGGGGCGCGATTCGGAAGCTGTGCACCGGGAATGAAGTCGATCTGGTGCTCAATGCCACGAAGTGGAGGTAGTCCTGATGGTAAATCTTTGGGAAAAACATCAGCGTACTCCTGCAAAATGTTAGCAACCGCAGGGGGAATATCCAAAGATGGTACATCATCAAGTGAAACGAGCACACTAGAACATACAAGTGCATAACAAGGTAGCTCATCAACACAAAGATCAACAAAATCAGCACGTGTAGCAAATAAAACAGGCGCATTCAACTTGATTTCAGAAGGTGATGGTACAAGTTGTTTAGCATTTTTAGCGGCTTGAGCAAGGTCATCTTTAACAATTTGTTCAGGTGTCATGGGATGTATAATTATTTTCTGACCTTTAAACATGAGAGAATAATGATTCGAACGACCATGATGCAAGCTATCAGTATCATATTGCCAAGGTCTACCAAGTAACAAAGAACATGCCTCCATAGGAATAACATCACAATCAACAAAATCAGAATAGGCACCTATGGAGAACGGAACACGTACCGACTGTGTTACTTTAATCTTTCCACCATCATTAAGCCACTGAATATGATAGGGATGCGGATGCTTATGGGTGGGTAAGGACAACTTCTCTACCAGCGTTGTACTCGCCAAGTTGTTGCAGCTACCACTGTCAATGATGATGCGAATCGACCGCTCCTGCACAACACCCTTTGTATGGAAAAGAGTGTGTCGCTGATTTTTCTCTGGCGGGGCGACCTGTGTACTAAGAACACGCTGCACAACAAGACTTTCATACCTATCTGCGTCACTAGGAGTAGCATGGACCGCCTCATTATCTGCATGGTTAGTGGCAATCATAGTATGGTGAGGTTCATCGGAATCACTAGCAGAAGAGTACTCACCATCGTCACGTATGATCAAAGCACGGGTGTTGGGACAGTCCCGAATCATGTGCCCAAAGCCTTGGCAACGAAAACACCGAACATCTCGTGTACGTCCCGAGGAAGAAGCTGCGCTTGGTGTAGGTTTCGTCGAAGGTGCTGCAAGTTTCGCCGTCTTCTCACGCGGCGTAGTGCTAGGTGTAGAAGGTGCTGGAGTGGAAGATGTAGAGCTGGACGACGGGCTTCTTCCTGCAAAAGGGTTAGTATATGTCTTCGAACGGCGTCCCTGCACTTCACGTTCAGCTTTGCAAGCATATTCAAATAACGTGGTCATATTATTATACTCCTTATAATCAAGTATATCCTGAATTTCCCTGTTCAATCCACCACGAAATCGTGTCATGGCAGCATCATCCTGTTCAAATAAACCACAACGAATCATACCCTTTTGTAACTCTTGGTAATACTCCTCAACGGATCGTTGGCCTTGCTGGAATCGCTGCATGGTGTTAAGCAAATCTCGGGCATAATAAGAAGGAACAAAACGATGTCGCATAGCGGCTTTTAATTGAGCCCAAGTAGATGGAACAGCAGTGGGATGTTTGAGTTTATATTCACGCCACCAAATTAAAGCAAACTCAGTAAATTCACTAATAGCAGGCTTAACTTGAGATGTAGCAGGGATATCATGACATGAAAATTTTTGTTCTACCTCTAACTCACAATCAAGATATGCAGCAGGATCATACTTGCCATTAAAAGTAGGAATCTTAAATTTAATCTTCGCAAATGAATCATTAACCGGATTACGTATCACACGGCGGGCACGAGGTTGACGGTCTCCATCATCATATTCCGTGTCACCACCATAGCCCTTCTGCAAGTCCGTGAGCGTCGCGTTCATCGTCGTGAGCGTCGTGTTCATCGCATCAAGCCGGGCCGTCAAGGTGTCAAATGTACACTTGGCGGCTGTCTGAGCAAGGTCCTGCTGGTCGAGACGCTCATTGGATGAAGAGAGCGCGGAATCAACCTTCTCGTGCAGCGTCTTTATGTCGTCTTTAAGTCCATCAAGGTTTGCTCGCATGCCTTGCAGCTTGGAGTCCATCTTGTCGTCGTCTCCTGACATGGTTAGCGCAAACACAAGAAAAACAGATCCTACGACAACAAAGGTGTGGGTGGAAAGCTCACAAAGATGCTGCGATCAAGTTCTTATCCGTTCTTACCAAGCAACAGGGGCGATCGCAGACAACAAGTGGCACCTGTGAAAGATTGGAGCAGCGATTGCCTGGAGAAAACAAAAGTCTGCTCGTCGTAGGAATATGTGTAGTTCTGGGTAGGCTGCACTCAAGTCAAGGATTAGCACAATCAAACAATAAATGCAAAGTTGAATAATAGTGCTAAACACGTAACAAAGCTGCTGGTAACAAGTGACACCCGCGATGGGTCAAGGGAAGGCAACAAGGCAGTGGGCTGCAGAAACGGAAAATCTCTCGGGCCGCGTTACGTTGTGTAAACGGCGTTTTTTGGCCTCGAAACCGGCTTCACCTGGCGCTATGCCGGGTGCCCTGTATAGGAAATTTCGTAAGCTTTCCGAAAAAAAAGAACGCTGAAATCGGAGATCCGAGCGAAAAGTTATGGCCGTTACAAAATGGGTGTTTGTAACGACACAAAACTGCCAAACGAAAAACCGAACTTTCCAAAAACGAACTGCTCTTTCCTTTTTTTAATTCTTTCCTTTGTCTTTCTTCTCAGAACTTTCCTTTTTTTTCCTTTTTTTTCTTTCCTTTCTTTTCTTTCTTTCTTTTTTTTCTCTTTCCTCAAACAGAAACACGAAACCGAGTAGGGTTCGGTTGGATCGGCGGCGCGTGAAGTGCGGCTTGGGGAAGGAAAACGAAACCGAGTAGGGTTCGGTTGGAGGGGGTAACGGCGCTGGTGGTGATGATGATTGCGGCGGCGGTGGTGCTGGTGGCGAGGTAGGACAGCGACGGCGGCGGCGGTGGTGGAGATGGGAAGCGGCGGAAGCACAAAGTGACCAGCAACAAATTAACGCAAAGCACACAAATTCAACAACACAAATTATTGAAAGAAAGTGCAAGGCGAAGAAAGGTTTTGGGACAATGGTCTAACCTGAATTTTTTTTTGGTTTTGTGGACTGTAGGTAATGGAACAACACTCGATAAAACTCACCGATCAACCTGGAAAGCCGATACCACTTGATAGAGCTGGAGTGCCCGATCTTTCGGTGAGTGGAGGATAATTTTGATTTGGTGGAAGTCGACCCTCACGATCCGACTACGACGAGCGAACCCGAAGCGCCAATGTAATCGTTGAACCAACTCCCTGTGGTTACCGACCCTGTTGCAATCAAGATCAGAACTTCCTGTACGCAATCAAAAAACGAACAAGAAAAAGAAGGCGAGCAATCTTAATATCACTCGAAGGTGGAGTTCTGAATCACACGAGGACAGCACGTATTTGTGCGTGTTCGGTGTAGCTAAAGCTAGATGTAAAACAAAACTCGAGGATGCTAATGACGGCTATAGGGTTTAATAGCACGGCCACAAGGGAGTTGGGGTCGTGCTACAACCCTAGGACGCGTCCCTAATGGACCCAACTCGATACACGGCCCATTGGGCCAAAATAAGGTGGCGCAGCACCTTGGACAGAAAACAGTCCGACTCAAAATGACGATTGCGGCCGCCTCGGTGAAGATATGAAGGTGAGTCCAGATCCATCTGAAAGTAGACTTGATAAGCTTTCCATCAAGTACTTGATCGCCCAAAACGGAGTCCGGATGAAGTCGTGGCGGCCGTCACAAGTTGACGTTCGTGCGCAGTCCGAATCCAGCCACATATCCTTCATTCTTTAGCACCATGACGTAGTTCAACTCTCTTGCACGAGCCCGAGTGATCGGCCCTGAAGGTGGTGCTTGGGGTGAAGGTGCTGCTGGTGTAGATGTACCGGTGATGTCCTCATCAATGTTGGCGGGTCAATATATGACATGTATCTGCTCCTATAATCCATTCTGGACGATTGTTCTTTAATCAGCAATAGGACACCTGAAAGGCAGAAAGCGAGAAGAGGGAGTAA
Source organism: Urochloa ruziziensis (assembly GCA_015476505.1). Lineage (NCBI taxonomy): Eukaryota > Viridiplantae > Streptophyta > Magnoliopsida > Poales > Poaceae > Urochloa > Urochloa ruziziensis. The sequence continues at coordinate 11,227,181 of CM027124.1, forward strand.
GGTACGTATAAAATCTCAGTCGGCGACAAGTTAAGTATGAAATCCAAACATGTAGCTGACTATTAGGTTTCAAATAAACTAATAAGTCAACGATTTTTTTTTTTTGACTATGCCTTGGAACTACACCAACACCAACTTCGTCAAGACATTGCAATGATGCAAACACACCACACACACTCTCTCTCTCTCTTATGCGTGTACCATGAACAACAAGGGTTCTATGGACACCTTCGAAAGCTCATGCACAAACTTTCATTATTCGTGTAAGGAAATCATTTTTACATATATCTATACAACAGTTTAATCAAACCATTTTCAAGTGGAATATGTAAAGAGTATTATATTGGTGGTCAAAATCATTTGATTAACCTCATATGAAATGTGAATTATTGAATATTTCTATGATTCATATCTTATAAAATCTCTACATCGGGAATAGGGATTGATGAATTTGTCTGGTGTAGTTAAATAAAATTTAAAACCTATTGGACCAAGCAAAAGAAAGACAAGCAGGTATTATATATGGAACAAGGACGTGATAATAAAGGAAGAAGTAAAGAGTGTGGATTTTGTGCGCACACAAAGATCTTATTGAAAGAAAGGAAGGGAGAAAGAGTTTATGCATTTATATCACTGATCGAAATATTGAATCAGGGAGTAGGAACTCAGACATACCATCAAGCCACCCTTCAGCTACGTCCACAACTGGAAGCTCTTGATTTTTTATTGGAAGTGACCCAATCTGCATCGTGTCACTCAAAGTATGGAACCGATCAAGTTAACTGCCGGGTGGTGTCTCTTAAACACACTTACCATTTCAGACTTTGTGGCATCTTCATGTTCAGACATGATGTCATCGTCGTCATAGTAATTGCACCAGAAAGCTTTCACTTTGACTTGTTTGACGCTAGCTGGAAGGTGGCCTATACCACCAGATGCCCATTTCGACCACTTGTCCAAGTCATCAGCAGACTGGGATCGTACTTGAAGCTCCTGGAGCTTTGGCATGACACCCGTTTCAAAGACCGGGAGTAGCAGCCTACTATACCTGGACAAGTCTAGGTACTTGAGAGCTTGGAATGTCAGTCCAGCAGGGCCATGGATGCGGATGACTCCTGGATGTTCTAGAAGGTCCAATATGAGGTGAACAAGGGAGGGCAACCCTGCAAGAATACTAATGCCATCATCCTCGGGCACCACTTTGCAAACCATAAGTACCAAGTAGTAGAGGTTATGGAGCTGAGCTATCCACTTGGGGATCCTGGGAATCCGTGTCCTAAGTATTAGCCTCCGAAGATGGGGTGAGAATCGGGACAATATGCTCCAGTCCGTATCAATAGGTAACAGGAACGAATAAAATTCAAAGGTACGGAGGCAGCTGGAACATGCAAGTCTTTCAAGTGAAGAGTGCAAGGCATTGAATGCCAAGGGGGAGAAGTGATCCTTGCAGGGCATTGCAGTTATTTGAAGATGTCTCAAGCTGGTTAGCTCGCCAAGTCCATCAATACTTTCCAGCGAGCTGTTGTAGATATCAAACCCTTTCAAGGTACGCATGGATTTAAAATTGCATATATTCCCTTTGATAGTTAAATTATAATAACTGCTCACCAGATGTCGTAGCCGGTGCGAAGGAGCAACATGTAATGGAATGGATGCTATTGTTCTGGATACGTATGAACTGATAACTACAATTGTTTCCAAATACTGTAGACCAAAAAGCTGACGAGGGAGATCCAAATCAGCATCCCATATTATCTTTAGGTAACTCAGTAGGAATAGCCCACACATGACACTAAGGTCTAATTTTTGTGTCCATCCACTTGTACCGGTGCAGTCCATTTCCGTCATACCTTTTTCTTTTTTACTTCAATTCTCTATAGGATGACAATTGCTCCACAGGTATCGAGAAATCAAGGAATAGAACCCGGACATACTTGAACCCTTGAAATGATGGCACCAAAACACTAGTGAAGACCATAACTGATCGAACTTGAGACAAGGATCCACTGATTGTTGGTTGCACTCCCTCTCCACCATAGTGAATGGAGACTCGACGGATCCTCTTGTGCAGTCCAGCTGAGGCTTGCGGATCGTCTACTACACCATTGAAGTTCTCTTCAGCAGATTTTTCTCTGATAAGATCAAGCATTATATCATGTACCTTGCAGGTCATAACCTCATCATTTACGCGGTCTATCTTAACAGGTTGAATCATGCTCATGTTTACTAGCTCATTGAAGTAATTTCCAGCAACGTCTTCAGCTTCTAGCCTAGGACTTTTACTGACAAAACCTTCAGCTATCCATTGCATTACTAAATCTTCTTTTAATATGATATGGTCCTCTGGATACATACCAAAGTATAACAGGCATGTCTTAAGAGGAGGAGGAAGAGTTTTATAGCTAAGGTCCAATATCCGCTTCATGTCTTCTAGACGAGGATTTCCTTGAAACATGGAGCCCAAAGATTTGCGTACAGACTCCCATTCCTTCTTTGGTTGACCAGCTAGAAGGCTAGCTATACTTATGATTGCAAGTGGCAAACCACCACATTTTTTTAGAATTTCCGCTGAAAGTTCACCAAATTCATCAGTGCAATCTTGTCGAGAGCGGGATACTCTACGAAAAAATAACATTCTCGAGTCTTCCTCACTAAGTGGCTGCATCTTATAAACATACTTTTCGTCGGAGCAACAAGTGAGAGCAACATAATGGTCCCTTGTGGTTGTCAATATTATACTGCCACAGTTATTGTCTGGGAAAGCCAATCTAATATACTTCCATGCTGAGGAATCCCATATATCATCAATTACAATGAAATACCTGTAAAAAATTACGTAGATTATGTACAAAGTCAAGAAAATAGTAAAGTAGGCACACTTGAACAAATGTGTTGCATTTCTGTTTGAGAAAATAACTATGCACCAGTTAGTTAGATAGGGCCTTGGTTTTAGTTCAGAAAAAGAAAGCCTAATCTCATACAACCATGCATGAGCCTATTACACTTGCTTCAGTTTAGAAGCAATAAGCCAAATCTATTACCTGGATTTTAAAGAGCCTAAACCGTAGGATAGCTACAAGCCAGAAGCCAAGCAAGTTATTTACGGAGCTATTTTTGGCATTTTAAGTTTTCAATATCTCATTGCCTTTCAACATTGAGAGAATTACCCATCAAACGTAACCACTTTCTATCATTTGAAATTTGGTAATAAAGTAAAAAACAGCTACTTTCTAAATTGGACTATGTAATTCTAGTCTTATAATTTCAGAAACCCCGTACCAAATTGCCAACACATTGAAAATAAAAATCATAATTTTAAAATTGGAGTAATTTCATGTTTATTTTATAGGATAATTAGTTTTTACAGTTTGGCTTACAATTTTTTGTGTAAAAGTTCCCTTAAGGACCTGAGTGTTACTTTGCTATGGTTCACCAAATCCTTGTAGCTGACCAGAAAAATACCTCCTCCCTAATTTGTATGGATTAGCGTGGCTAGATCAATATTATGGGCCTCACTTTAAAAGTTGGCACTATAATTAAAATCACACGATCACACTTTAAAATTTTACTTGAGTGAACAAAAAATTGTTGGTATAGCTCAATCTATATTTGTGACCCTAGAGTTAAAATGTCACATTCACACTTTTAAAATTTACCGACATTGACTGAATTTTGTTGAAAGTGAATCGCTAGATAGTCTGGTAACTCGTGTAGATTTAGTGTGGTTAGATCTTGTAAAGAAAATGAGCCTAACATAGGGCATTAGTGATTTTGGTGATAATAGTCCACACTAACCCATAGACCAACAATGTATTAGCTTGACTGTAGTCACGCCATACAATTTGGCATAACACAACCCAGGCACAAATTACAGCAAAGCATGGAGCATTTTGGGCTAAAACGTAAAAAATTCTTTCATGACATGGGTATACATTCTACTGATAGGCGGCACATCATATATGACAAAAAGGGAAAAAATACCTCTTGTCTTGCAGATACTCCTTGATCTTGTAGAGAATGTCATCTAAGTCACATGTCTGTAAATTGCACCCAATTTGTGACAGTATTTTTCCAAGCAGCTTTGCCATGTCCGGTTTTTGGGACACTGATACAAATGCTCGGCAATGAAATTGCCCTTCAAGCTTGCAGTACACATGATTAGCAAGTGTAGTCTTTCCCAGGCCTCCAAATCCCACAATAGAGGCCACTTTCAACTCTTGTTCCCCACCCGTCACCAATTGGATAAGTTTACCTGTTGGGCCATCGATACCCACAAGGTTCTTGGCATCCTCGAGGATTACCAGTACTCGTGGATCGACAGGCACATTAGTAGGCTTGTGCGCACAATCATCCACGTTATACCTCTTGCGCCGGTTGTCGAATCTCTTTCACTTGAGCCTTGATCTTCTCGATCTTGCTAGCGATCTGATGGCGCGCCCTCAGCTTCTTTAGAGCTCTAGCAGTCTTCTTCACAAGCCCAGTGGTTGCATCATTCTTGCCAAGGTGGTGCATGAAGGTATCAATACAGTCTTCAATGTCATACGACATGTCCTTCACTTGGTTCCTCCACTCCTTAGCCGGGCCATCGAGCTCATCCATGCTTGCCAACTTGTCAAGAAGGGCGTTGATGCTTCTGAACTCGTCCTCGAGAGCTGGCACTTCCTTCCGGACGCCCTTGAGCTTGGCGTATTCCTCCCCCATCAGTGCGGTGAGCTTGCCAATGAGGGAGTTCATGGCGCCAGAGGAAGCGCTCACCGCCATCTCTCTCACTCGCTCAGTGTTCCTTGCTCTGCTCTCTGCTTTCGTGGTGCAAGAGTAGGGCTTGCAGAAATGCAGAGCCTTGTCTTTATGGCCCAGAGTGCAAGTTAATTAGTACGGACTAGTAACTTTGTTTATATCCTCTAGATCTACGTCATATCTAAAATAGTCCCCATCTTTCAGCAGCAACGAGGCACCGTTCATCGGGCTCACTAGTTAATCCATTCTCCTTCAGATTCACAGGTTGTTGTCGCTTATAGAATCAAGATTCTCCACTTAAATTGGTCGGCAAGGAGCATGATTAGAGTATGTTTAATAAGCTTTGGCTTATAGCTAAGCCATGTGCCCATGTCATCTACACAACTCTAGAGACCATGCATAAGGGTGGGTGAGAAACAACGCATACGGTCTACGGAGATGGTGGGGAAGGAAGAAGGATCACATATGAAGATAGTGTTAGCGCAGTTGCGCGGGATCTGGATTCAGGAATCAGGATGGTACGCACCATGCAGAGAAGCAGAGGATGCCCGGGGTGTGGGCTACTTGAGCGAGCGTGGTCTTGTTCCTGTACCTGGCACCGATCTCCAACGACCCCATCGCCGCCGCTGCCGCCGACTCGCCGCGGTGCCTCGCCTCTCTAAGCCGCCGTGTTCGGAGCAAAGCCGCCGCCGATGGGCGCGGAGAAAAAGGGCTTCAGGAAGCCCAAGAAGTGGTGGAAGTTGCTCTCGCGTGATTTCGGCTCGACGGGCTGGGCCGTGGGCCGTGATTTGGTTTAGGCTGGCCCATTTAATCGACGGAGGACGGGTTGCATCAGAATCCCGTTTCTTTTTTTTTACGCACAACGGCACGTGCCACATACACGTGTTTAAAAAAAAATACTAAATTAATGATGTAGTCAATATGAACTCTTTAGATTAATCTAGAGCGTTAGATCATCATAAAATCCGACGGTGTTGAAGGGACAAGAGTAACCCTGGTACGAAAATTTCGTCGTCCTTTATAGTATAGATGTGAAACACGAAGGATTCGATAGTCTTTCACGTTATACTTCATTGGCCAATAAGTTATCTTGCATTATATTATCACTTATTCCAAAACCAATGTATAACTAAAGACTTGCAAATGTACCCTGTACCTACCAAAGTACCAATGCGTTGTCCGCGCGACAACAGTTACATGTATCATATTTCGAAAAAAAGTTACACACTCCCTCTGTCCTAAAAACATGAGGCATTCTGAATTTGTCTTAAGTCAAACTTTTTAAGTTTGATCACATTTATAGAGCATAATATTTATGAAAACCGCATCAACAAAGTAAGTCATCAAAATATATTCCATTGTGAATCTAATGGTGCTCATTGAATATCGTAAGTATTATTCTTCTCTTCTATAATGTTGGTCAAACTTTGGCTAGTTTGACTTAAGACAAAATCAGGATGCCTTATATCTCCGAACTAATTTGTCGTCAAGTTTTGCAATATTTTTATTTCTCTATACAAGATTCTAATACGCCCTGCACAATTATCGGTCGGTTCTTGAGAAAAGGCTTATATTTATTTTTACGGGTAAGAAAAGGCTTATGTTTAGGATACATGGACGTTGGATTTTTTTAAAATAATAAAAGCACACCCTCAGCTTATGCTTAGACGACGTGCTTCTGGCAGAGAGTGAGTGGATAGAAATGTTGGTCAACTTTTTCATAAAAATGTTGGCTGACATTTTTGTCATACCAATTGTTTTTTAAAAAAAATGTTGGCCAACACTAACATTTTTGTCGAACCATTTTTTTAAAAATGCCGGTTAATATTTGTTGTCGGGCCAACTTTTTTTTTATTGACCAACATTTTTTCAGTTAAAATGTTGAACAATGTCACCATACTACATTTGATATTGGCTTTGGTAGGTTTATTTGCACGTCGTGGTCAGCTGTCAAGATTAGTCGTCTCGCCCGTCCGTCCTGCTAGCTTATTCCAACCATCAGTCAATGCAAGTCGCAAAGCACGAGGTTTACCCTTGAAGCCTTAATTAGCTTCTTCTCTCGGTCTGCTTCCTCCAATAATATACACAATCGGCGATCGCGAGCAAATGCGCTATTGTATTGCTAGATGCAGGTATTCTGGATCCCATCACGATGCATGCACGTGCTCCTATGTATATTCACGTTTTGTTGCGAGAACTTGCGATCGAGCCGCTGCCATTGGGAGTGCTGTGAGTAAAAGTGAAAGTGAAAAGTAACAATGGGATGAATGGAATGGGTTATTCTCATTGAAGATGACTGTTGCTTTTATACAAGGTGAAGGGACATTTGGCCCTTTGGAGGCACCCCTTGGGGAGAAGGTGCCCCTTGGAGGCACCCCCACATGAGGGGGTTTCCCCCTTTCTCTAAGGATTAACTAATTACATAAATAACTAATTAATTACAGGAATTGATCACTAATTAATCTAATTAATTTCTCAACACTCCCCCTTGATCAATTGCTTCTTGAGATCTTGTAAACAGTCCATGAGTGATTCCTTCGATCTTCAGGAATTGTATAGGAAAAACTCCTCCAAAAACCCTATGGGAAAAATTGAGGAGAAACCTAGCTGTATGTGTATATGCCATTAAAACTCCTTTAAAATCCGATGGGAAAATATAAGGAGAAAATGATATGGCATATATGTGATTATTGTCTCATTGTAAACTTATATGAGAAAAACCTTGAAAGGAAAAATCTCAAGAGAAAGTTTGAGATCAATAGTATGATCTGTGGATCATATTTGAATAATCTCCCCCAAAACCCAATGGGAAAATATGAGTAGAAATGATATGTCTTTGAGATCTTCTTAAAAACTCTTGTAGAGAAAACAGAAGATATGACATATAATATGTCTTGAATATCATCCTTCGAAAATCCCGGTGGGAAAAATAGGTGATATGACATATATTCTTGTATTGATATTGCCTCATTAAAACCTTTATGAGAAACCTTGTGAGGAAAAACTCATATAGGAAAAGAGTACAATATAATGTCTGAACAGATTATAATTTCAGGAGAGTCTCCCCCTGAGCCTTGCAAAGTTGTTACTTTCCACTGTTGTTGGACAAAAACCTTATGAATAAATCTGTAAGGTTATCACACATTTGATTTGCAAGATGTTTAATGATATTAAACATGTTGGGCAATATACTTGTTGATATTGCTCTTTGAAATCTGTTATGTTTGTGCAATACAAGCAACATTATCTATATAAATAAGTTCATGATTCAGAAGAATCTAATTTAATCATTCCACACGTACGTGGTGTTCTAGAATGATAGATGGAAGTAGTTATTTGAGTCTAATTTTGATGACTTCATTAGAACTATACCATCATGATATCAGTTTATGATCTAGCAAGATGGGGATCATATAGCTAGTATCTTTGAATCACTATGGTTATAACTTGATTAAATAAATCAAGCTCTTTGGTGCCATAATATATCTGTTGATATAGAGTTTGTCTCCTGCCAAGTGGCTTGATGGAGTTGCGCATTTTAAGCTATAGCAAATTATCTGCAATTGCAATGTTTGGCCATTTTGCAATTTGCAAGATTTGAGTGCTTGCATGGCACTATAGTTGTCATCCCAGGGTCTAGATGATTATTGATCCATCTTTAGGGATTGACCGACCATAAGTGATGATGGATATGATTATCCAATATTATTTTGATATTGACGAACAATATCTGTGAACTGATATATGTGCTTAAGTTGTAAATTTAAGTATAATTTGGTTTTTAACCAAATATGTCATCTCAAATTCCGTCTTAAAATGATTGCTTGTTTGTTTGCGTGCTGAGATGATGGAAAATCCAGTTTGGATTATTTGTGAACACACATATGTAATCATAGTAATCTGAGTAATTCTTCTGTGAAAGAGACTCACTTAGTCAATTGTACCACAATCAATTTGACTATTTCAAGTCATGGAGTGACTTGAGTTTATACACAATGTATGTTGTGGTTTGTACTTCAATTAAAATATAAAGTCTAATGATGACTTTATATGACCGATTTTATCCAATTTATTTGATCTGCCAATGATCGAATGAAGGAACATAATTTTTTTTTTTCACATATACCATCAGAGGTATTGCTTGGTTTTTGCGTGAAACCATGTGCTACAAGCTCTTGTTATTTCACCACCTTGCTTTTGCAAAGAATGCAATGTCAGAAGAAGATCTTACTGCGGTAAATACTTCTCACTAATGAACAAGAGCAATTCTCCTTTATTGCCACCTTTTAATATGACACAATTTGAGTGTTGAGACACTCTGCCTAGGACTTTTGGTCTGGATCCAGTTAAAAGTGTATGGCAAATTTGAGAAGGAGTACATGTCGACAATTTGTAGTCTTAGAATGATTGATTAATGAAATCAATATAGCATGTGAAAATAATAACCTTTTAGAATTCCATGTTATTTCCCACAACAATGGAATTAGGTAGTTCCAATGATCCAGTCCCTAAATTTATGTGCACTTATACTGGACTTTTGAATGCTTGACATTCATAGGCTTTGGATTTGAATATCCATAAAGTGTCAGACAACATCCATGATGTTGATTTGCATTTACTATCTTGGAGGATGTCTCCCCCTGTTTCCGCGGATGCTTGTAATAAGTTGTATCCATAATGACCATACTTCTTCCCCTCTTATTCAATTTGGAAGTTGAGTGATTTTATATGGTACCTTCACTCTTTCTGGTACATTAATCCATAGGGATTGGATATGATGACACTTTTATTAGTAAATGCATTTGGCAAGCTATTTATAATATATTACAAATATAAGATGTTCTAAACTTGTTAGTTTAGATATTCTTTGGTACGTGATGTGAGGACTAAATGTGATTAAATATTCTAATTCCTGGCATTCTTTTATGTGGTATTAATCTCCCCCTAATGCCTGGAATTTTCCTCAAAATATAATCAACATACGGGCTTGTCTAATATCCCCATAAGAGACCTTAGGTATTATCTGAATGACGGATAATAATACCTTTGTGATGGTCCCTAATGCCCATGGATGTATGTTGAGGTGGTGATATTGGTATATGCAAAGCATATCCAACATGTAATGGGAAATTATTGGCTGAAGCCAAATTTTCACGTAAATACTGCAACGGAGGGAGTCGTATGATTGCAGTTGAATGAATTTGGATTAATTATGTGGTGTGTAAGTCCACATAGTACCAACTAGATGTTGATAAATTTCAATTCTATTTTGCTGGTCATGCAAATAAATTATCTTAATAAGATATTCAGTTAAGCCATAATTGAGGTGGACATATATGTGGCACTTACTGCTATAGTTCCCAAGACCAAATAATTCCAAATGATTGGATTTGATCCTGCGTCCAGGATAAGTTGCTCTAAATTAAAAATCTGAGCAATGAATTTGGTAAATTGTGGTGCCTTATGAGTAAGGAACACATGTGGGACTATTTGTTAAATGCATCAATTAGCATTTTTAGAGCACTTAAATGGTCCATTTGGTTGGCAAAACACAACCATATGCTTGTCTTGAATGTGTTCAAGAACTTGGCTCATTATTTGAATTTTAAGGTAAGAGGGCCTTAAAATTAATTCTCTTGTGACACATGCAGTGTACATTAAATCTGAAGATTTCGAGAATTTTAACTATGACCAATGGAATCGACAATAATTTTTCATATTATTCATATGACAGAAATGACGAGGTCAATCATATGCAAATGCTTGATTGAATCAAGACTGGAAAATTATTTTGTACGCAACATGTGATAGGGATTGATGTATATTTAATACATCCCGAATAATATCAAGGATTTTGTAAGTGAGTATTCAGTTTGCATATATCCATTATAATAAATAGAGTGCTGATATGTCGTAATGACTCTGAGTAATAGGTTTCAGTATGAAACCATAAAATGAATATGTTGAAAACATATTTACATGATGTAGATACATGAGTGTATCTATGGTTAATAATTGAATACTCAAGAGAAGATTGAATCTCTCATATTTTGATAGTGGTTATTTTGATCCACTAAATGAAATTCCTTTTCTGATTGGTTGAATCCCTAATGGTCATGTATATAGAGTACTGAAATACTCTAGTACAAGTTTTGACTTGTATGACATATGGGTATCATGTACGAGATACATGATATTAATGATGGACAATGTACTACACATTACAGTATAGTTTTAGACTAATGATAATTCTAGGGATAATTTGGAGACTTATGGAGGTCTCATTAGTCGAAGTGAGCTTCAAACATAATCCCTTAGAATGCTCTTATCTCCGATGGAGTTAAGGTTTTCTTGAACCAAATATTTGATTTGGAAATAATATGTACATGAAATGTACAACCACACTTTAGACAAACTTGGAATTTGTCATTATGATCACTTTTGATAAAGTGACATTTTATGTATGCGATCCATTATGTTGGATATTGCCATGGAATTGAAAGTCCTGATAAAGTTGGGGCAATATTTATTCTTTGTTGATAACTCAATTGAGAGTTCTAAAGAATAAATGGATCTTCGTCATTTGGAAACTCAGTTTTGTAAAACATGAGTGGAGGAACTGTAGTCACACCCAAGGTGTATGTGTGGTGATTTCAAGGATAGATTGGATACTTTGATTTGGGTAGAACAATAGTGGCAATGATGTCATGTGTCTCCCAATGATATTGTTGATATCAAATACCCATATCCTATCCAATGAGAATTTAATAATTCTATTTCAAAAACATTAGTCATGTCCTGATTATAAGTTGACTATTCTGAATTTGACAGGCTCAAAATCGTTGCACATGTTTTGGACTCCATTCTTGTAAGAATAGATGATCGACGGATCAATTTCCAAAATAGTTTCTGTCTTTATGATAGAAGATGGTCACTAAAAATATTGCACTATTTTCTACTATTTATTAAAGCAAAGTAGATGCCCTTGATTTGTGAATTCAAAATGAGTCTTGAATTAATATACACAAAATCTTATATCTTGGAATTACAAGTAGTGTGGGCAACATATTTCATAGGTGATGAAATCACTGCTATTATCAATTGTGAATTGTCAATGATATATAACATCAAAAGATAGTCACCAAAATGGTGTAGATCTTAAGGCAGTGGACGAGAAACTTGTTGCTATAGGCATAGTTTGGCATGATTGCACTTAGATGCCTTAGACTCCACTGTCTCATGTGTTACACTAGTAGGTAATCACCATGTTGGTATAGGCCTTATTTAATTCATATTCAAAATTAGGTATGATAGATCACTATATGTGATAGTGTACAGATAATAGTAGTATTGTGATACTACCTTATGTAGGGTCAATATGAAATATGACCTTTGATCATTCCAAATTTTAATATTTGGTATGATACGCCAAGTTTCTTACATGAGCAAATCATGTATAGCTTTAATTTACTGTGGTAAATTAATAATATTGGCGCTATAAATATGCAAAATATTGAAGGCAAGATGATTCTTGCGTGTATTAAAGTATAAACAATGTAATTGTTTTAGTGGTATTCCAATGGGAATTGATGACTTGATAGTCTGTTATTGTATATAATATTTTGAATATATTCTTTTGAGGTAATCATCATAAGATGTAGACCTCTTAGCGATGGGCAAAGAAATTGCTGCCTAAAGGCCTGGTCTCAGGGCAAATAAATTATTATAGAACTTGTTACAATTCTATATAATTTATTGCAGCCAGTGCCTAGGACTCCATCATTGTATAGAATAATTTTGGATATACACTTTGTAGGTAATCATCATAAGATGTAGACCTCTCGGTGATGGGCAAGTGATTTGCTGCCTAAAGGCCTGGTCTCAAGGCAAATAAATTGTTATAGAACTTGCTACAATTCTATATGATTTATTGCAGCCAGTGCCTAGGTCTCCATCACCTTGTGTTATTCCAAAAATTTAGATTTATATACCTTAATTTTATATTTTGCTTGATACTATTGATGGATGTGAGGCCTATTTGGATGTGAGGCCTATTGGCCTCTGTTCTTCCTTTGTCTGTATGCGTGAGGCATGGTGCCTCTGTTCTTTCTTTGCTCAGTGGAGAAACAAAGTGACTGATAACGTGTTGTGAGTAAAAGTGAAAGTGAAAAGTAACAATGGGATGAATGGAATGGGTTATTCTCATTGAAGAGGACTGTTGCTTTTATACAAGGTGAAGGGACATTTGGCCCTTTGAAGGCACCCCTTGGGGAGAAGGTGCCCCTTGGAGGCACCCCCACATGAGGGGGTTTCCCCCTTTCTCTAAGGATTAACTAATTACATAAATAACTAATTAATTACAGGAATTGATCACTAATTAATCTAATTAATTTCTCAACAGGGAGCACGTGCTGATCGAGCTGCACAGGAGCATGATGCATCACTGCACGAGAGCACCACATCCCGGTTACGAAATACTATACGTACGTAACTAAGAGGGTGCTTGGATTCGTTTTAGTCCCATGACTAAAAGTAGTGGGACTAAAACTTGCTAGCCTCACCCATGCTTGGATCCAAATACTAAAGAGACTAAATGAGCATTTATTATCCTCCCTCTCCCCTAATCCTCTATGGCCCAGGTCGCATTCCCACACGCGCCAGCGAATAGGAGGGGATGATCTGTTTTAAATGAGGGGAGTTAAATAAGGAGAGAGAGGACTAATCCACATTTTAGTAGGGATTCCCCTGACTAAAGAATTTTAGTCTCAAGACTAGTTTTAGTCCCTCTTTAGTCATGGGTGCTTGGAACTTTAGCCTCTCAAAGAGACTAATTTTAGTCAGACTAATTTTAGTCCCTTTGATCCAAGCACCCTCTAATTGTTGCCGCGGGCATGAATTAGACGATGTCCAAATTAATAATAATCAAGCACGGATTTGATTATTAAACGACTCCGCTGCGTGCGTTCCGACGAAGCAAACTGGCGTCGGCGAGTGACCCTCCCGTCGCGTCGCGTGACCGCCGGGCGGCCGGAGACCGGAGTATCAGTATATCAAGTATATCAAGTCGCGAAATTTTTTTCCGAGTATGTTCCTTACCATTGATGGCATATTAAATGTAGTCGAAAAAAATAACCCATTATATGGATGGAGTGTACTTCGCGAGACGAATCTAATGAGCCTAGTTAGATCGTGATTAGACAATAAATTGCTACAGTAAACATGTGCTAATGACGGATTAATTAGACTCATTAGGTTCGTCTTGCGATTCCAAATATGACAGAATCTGTAATTAGTTTTGTAATTAGTCTATATTTAATATTTCAAATATGTGCACGACATACTCGAAAAAGATTTCGCGTTTCCCAATCACAAATTAAACAGCGCATGGCCCCACCTGGCGGTCACTCGCTTTCGCCTACGGCCTACAACCCTCTTGGCTCCTTTCTTCCTAGGTGGTGGTGGGTGGGCCAACCCTCTGACCGAATCGCCGACGACGTGCGGGCCATCACGGCTGCGCAGCCAGCAGCCAGCGTGTCTGTATCATAGTGTTGTTATATAATTTGAATTTTTTTACGAGCAATAAGATTTAAAATTTGTTCCAAAATAAGTGTCCACATCTTTTTCCAATACAACTCTCTCTCTTCTACATTTCCTGCGCACTCTTTACCTTTTCATCTCTCATTAATTCTCTTGTCTCTAAACTAGTATATTTGCATTTTCATTTAGGTTCACAAACTTTTAAAGTGATTATTTAGGTCTTTTAATTTTTATAGTGGTTCATTTTTCCAAGTGTGAATCTAGGTTCATAGTTCGACCTGGAGTGAAGTTCAAATGAACCACTTGACGAGTATCAAAAAAAAAAAAAATGAACCACTTGACAAGTTAAAGGACCTAGATAATCACCTCTTGCGAAGCAAGTACGGCTTTTATATAAAACTCCTGTAAAAATCTAAGTGACATTTCAGATTAATGCGTTATAAGTTGCCGAAATTTGAGAAAAGAACTACACTGTTACTTGCACTAATGAAAATGCACATCTTCACGTTATATAAAATTCCTCTAATCGGAGAACTCTTGCAAATTACTACTAAGGCACGGCCTATGAAGATAAGATGAAGGGAGTTGTACATCAAGAAGTTATATAAACATTGGTTTTTTCTGTCCATGACAATGGATGAAAGAAGCATAGGAATAAAACTATTCCTGAAATATTGTAAAAAAAACTATTCCTGAAATCACAGGCAGGCAGTGGGAAAAAGATGACAGGAGTGGTCCAAGATATATATATATATATATTTTGTTTCCAAAAGGGACAAAAATTTTGTCAATCTTCGGCTCATCGCTTTTCTAGTTTTTCCTCCCAGAAAGTACAGAATTCCAATGCGTTGGCCCTCCGTCTGTCCTCGCTATAAATAAACAGAAGCCTTCAGAGAGCGTGAGCCCTGCGCCCCTGCCTTTTCTTCTCTTCTGCCATTCACCCGCGTGCGGCGTGCGCGCTCTCTCGCGGCGACGACTGGGCGACCGCAGCCGCGCTAGGTGCCAGGTCTTCACCGGCGACAAGCACCCACCCACCAGGTAAGCCCACCACTTCCTCCTTCCCTTCGTGCTGTGCGAAACCGAGCACCCAATCCCTAATCCAAGTTATTTGGCTATTTGTATTCTTTTTCAAAAGATTATCTGGCTAGTTGTATTCGGAACGGATCTGATCTAGTTACAAGTGTATGCATGTATGCGTTATGCTCCCCATCTTCGATTTCTTGGGCAAATATTATCGGGTGTACATGTGTACACCCATGTCCTTTACTGTGCGCGCCCCCCTACTCTGCTATAGGCAACAATAGGAGGTGAAAGGCTTAGAATTTCACCCTCTGTATGTGTCTGTACATGCTCATAACCTCCTGTGATAACTGATATCTAGTCATGTTAATGAGCTCTGTGTCCTGTCTCCTTGTTCTTTTCCGATCATTTAATGGTTAGAATTGCTGAAAGTGTGTAACTAAAAGGCTTTCAGAAATTTACCCTCTAGATGTGTTTTGCACATACTCAGTGTCCCCTTCATGGCTTCATATGTAATGTCTGTGTTTATCAAATAGCCTTCTGCTCTTTTTACTTATCTTTTCGTTCATCTGACCATGCTTACACTTTTAAGTCAACCAGATCTGCAATGTCACTTTAAGTTAGAAGCTTAAACAATGGGCGGAGCCAGATTCCGTTATGCCATATCAGATAATATTTATTTGCCACTAGCAATCTAGCATGCACGACTAGATGCAAAGGTTCCCTCAACCCATGATTGGCTTCCAATTTGGAGTTATCTTGTTTTTTATGGAATACACATGTGACACGTTGACGATACCACATGATTGATGAGCTGGATTTAAGCAATTGATAGCATACAATGTTCCTGTTCCCACCAACTATCTTCAATCATATAACTTCTTTTGGCCATTGGATTAATGTGATTTTCTAGCAGTCCTAGTTATCCATTTCTGTCCATCCATAATTCCATATTGATAGATAATGGATTAATTCTTATGCAGTCAACTATTCTATGTACTGATTGTTGCTTCAAATGCCGTTAAATGACAGAATGGGGAGCAGTGAGAAGACCGCTACCACTTATGGTGAGTACACCTATGCTGAGCTGGAGAGGGAGCCCTACTGGCCCAGTGAGAAGCTAAGGATTTCGATTACCGGGGCTGGTGGATTCATTGGATCCCACATTGCTCGCCGTCTCAAGAGCGAGGGCCATTACATCATCGCCTCTGACTGGAAGAAGAATGAGCACATGACTGAGGATATGTTCTGCCACGAGTTCCATCTTGTCGACCTCAGGGTCATGGACAACTGCCTGAAGGTTACCCAAGGCGTCGACCATGTATTCAATCTTGCTGCTGATATGGGTGGCATGGGGTTCATCCAGTCAAACCACTCTGTCATCATGTACAACAACACCATGATCAGTTTCAACATGCTTGAGGCTGCACGCATCAATGGTGTGAAGAGGTATGCCACTCCATTCCCTTATGTGGCTGGAGAATATTGCAGGGCCTCCTCCCAGAATGATATCTTAACATGCACATGTAATCTAGTTGGCAGAGTTCAATTGAAGTTTATAATGAACCTGGGTACTACACATAACCAGCATTTATTTCTTATGCATATTAGCCTTTGGGAAGCTTTGGGTACAGTTTCCAGTTGGCAGATTTTCCATCAGTTCAGATCTGCATGTAGTCAAGTTGATACTGACATTCACCAAACTAAAAAGGAAAAGAAAACAGGGTAGTTTGGTGATATTAGAACTAACTCTGTTTTCTGTTTTTCAACTCCTGCCTTACCTTCAAGTGCGATGTCTGAACTTCTCCTGATATTATTCAACTCATTGACTAATCTATTTTGTATCTTTGGGGTCTTGCAGGTTCTTCTATGCCTCAAGTGCATGCATTTACCCTGAATTCAAGCAGCTTGAAACTAATGTGAGCTTGAAGGAATCTGATGCCTGGCCTGCTGAGGTGTGTTCATCTAAAATAAAATGGCATTTTATTTTCTGTTAATCAGATGGGACATGGCTTAACACTGAAATTTTGATCTGCTACCTTTCAGCCTCAAGATGCTTATGGCTTGGAGAAGCTTGCAACTGAGGAGCTGTGCAAGCACTACACCAAGGACTTTGGCATCGAGTGCCGTGTCGGCCGTTTCCACAACATCTATGGCCCCTTTGGAACATGGAAAGGTAAATCCATCCTTCTTATCTAGTGATTGAGCCATATAATAGCCCGGACTAATGAGGCGATAATTCAAATTTGTTTGTAATTGTTATCCTTCCAACAGGTGGCCGTGAGAAGGCACCGGCTGCCTTCTGCAGAAAGGCTCAGACATCTACCGAGAGGTTTGAGATGTGGGGTGATGGCCTCCAAACACGATCCTTCACCTTCATCGACGAGTGCGTCGAGGGTGTCCTGAGGTATGTGGCTTCTTTTCGTTGTCATCCAAACACCAAACTAATAAGCCTAAACCTGTCTAGAAGAAATGGGGAACAATCAACATGATCCACACCAATTTTGTACAGGTTGACCAAGTCGGACTTCCGCGAGCCAGTGAACATCGGGAGCGATGAGATGGTGAGCATGAACGAGATGGCCGAGATCGTGCTGAGCTTCGAGGATAGGAAGCTGCCCATCCACCACATCCCTGGTCCAGAGGGGGTCCGCGGGCGCAACTCTGACAACACCCTTATCAAGGAGAAGCTTGGCTGGGCCCCGACAATGAAGCTCAAGGCATGTCACCATCTCACTAGATATCTCTTGTCGGATATCTATTGCATACAGTATCGCAGTAATTCTGAAGATGTACACCGATGCCTTCATGATTGTGTTGGAAGAAACAAATTCAACGATTTTCTGATGGAGCTGTGAATTTGTGTGTGCAGGACGGGCTGAGGTTCACCTACTTCTGGATCAAGGAGCAGATCGAGAAGGAGAAGACCCAGGGCATTGACATCGCGGCGTACGGGTCCTCCAAGGTGGTGTCGACGCAGGCGCCCGTGCAGCTGGGCTCTCTCCGCGCCGCCGACGGCAAGGAGGGCCTCTGAGGCGGCCATTCAGCACTGCATGCGGAAGAGAGTTTTGGCATCAAGCCAGCAACCATACCGTTTAACCCCTAATGTTCTGGGGTTAGCGAGGCGACTGTGCTCTAGCATTCAGCATCCCATCAATTTTTGGTGCCATCTTGTTAATTGTATGTTTGTTTCACTTTCACCGTACTCCTTTATGGCCACGATGGACAATAGAAATACCCATGTTAAGCTTTACTGTGAATGATATATGAAATAAAAAATACAGTTCTTTCCATGGAAATGTGATAAGCCTCATCAGAATCATCCACAGAATTTGCATTGCAGGTCGATAACGACCTGACGGTACAGCGGGTGAGGGAAGATGTCAAGCCGAGCTGGTCGGAATGGACTGCATTGTACTGTAGTAGTTCAGAGTCGCTGTAACACTAGCTGGCTGGCTGGTTCAGCTATCGTCTTTTGCGACTGGGACCACGTGCTACATTCGGCCCGGACGCAGAGGACGTGTCCGGGTCTGGTCCAAACGAAACGGATGTTGATTGGATGATTGGATCGATCGTCTTTCTCAACTCTTATAGCCTTTGTAATCCATTGAACGCGTACAGGCCTGGCCAAGCCACTCTCCTCGGTCAGCTCCAGCCTCCAAACCCGTTGGGCTTGGTCCCTTGCTTTCTAGGACTTCTGCTGCTGTTCCAAATCATGGCTGAAGGCAGCGTCCATGGCCCGGGTCATGGGCTTTACTAGCCGGGACATTTCGTGCCTTACGTCAGGAGGTGCCGATTCCTTCATATCCTGCACAACGGGAATAGCAAATGATGATGCATACCCCAAGTCGATCAGACACCAGTGTCTAAAAGATTGCCTGGCCTGGGTACGTGCATGAGGAAGACAGGGAGGAGAGGGGACACGGATGTGTTGATAAGGACTTACCTGCAGCTTTTGATATATCTGTGCCATCGCACCCTTCAATCTTTCGACCTTCAAAACAAGAGGCAGCTAACTAAGCAACTGACGGTACAAAGAAATGTATATGGTTAATTAGAAACCCCAATATGGCCCTTGCAATCCGATTTTCTCGACGTGAGCATTTGCATAGAAGTGTTTCGAAAATTGGTGGTGCCTTGACGCTAAGCTGTTGCCAGCTGCCCTGATTAAGGCCTAAGCAAAGGGATACACTGAATAGCATAAAATCTGTACTTTTTAACCATGATTTTCTTACCAAGTTAATGTTTGTATGCAAAATGAGTTTGCTGAACAGAACAGTTTAACAGCCGGGGATAAATAACATGAAGGATGTCCAATTAAAATACTGCATTTAGTTCTAAAAGTAGCAATGGTGCATATCAATTAAAAAAAACTAGCACCATTAATTCACCAGTCTACAAATGAGACTGCTCATTTCTCCCTGTACCAATATTAGTTAACAGTTAGATTTTAGAATATGGCAATAACACTTGCAAAATGCTTCCAGGAACCAAAAAACTCAGCTGGACAGCTAAGCTAGCAGTACTAATTGTCTAATTTCCATCCATCAGCCACAAAGCAGTACAGATAAATATGAGAGAAAAAGAATACCTTAGCACTGAGGACTGCACTTGTGATTGGATATGATGACCAAAAATGACGCAGCAGTTCCTGGATCTCTGTCCAATGCTGAGAAAAGAGACAATTTACAGAAGTTCCATCAAGACACATATACACACAAGTTAAAATTCACACCTAGGAAATTCAAAATGGTAGTGAGAAGATTTTAGAATGACACCAGAAATATACAACCAACAAAAGAGTACTTCAGATAAAACCTGACAAAAACAACATTTAGGCAGAACAGATTGAATGTAAAAAATGTTCGACAGAAAAAGGACATAGATAGGTACAGCATCTCACATCCATAAGTTCATCCTGTGTCTGGCAGGGCAGCTGATCAAGAAGATTCTCATGGGAAATTTTAAGATTATGTCTTCTTGAATACGAAATCCCTTTGTTCAACTCATTGAAAACCTAGGCACATTCCATCCAGGTAGTTAGATTTTACTGGTCATGCAATTTGATAACTTAGAAAAGACATGGTAGCAAAATATGAATGTAAAACAGAAAAAACTAAGTGGTGACAATTCAACATAGCTGTAAAAGGAGGGTGGATGGATCTTAATCAAGAACCATTGTTAAGTAAACAACGTATATCAAACTAATCGCTTCAGACAGGTTTGATGATGTGGAGCATGAATTTGAAAGTAGTATATCAACATATTTAGCTCCTTCCCTAACACATGCCACATTCCCACAGCTTACTATTTCTGCTTGAGAGGATGATACTGGAAGCTCAACAGTTTAGCCATATCAAGAATATTATTTGATAAGTTCGGGAAGAGAAACATTACGTCGGTAAAACTTGTTCTAACACAAGGAAATATCTTTTCTTCTTAATACAAAGATACGCAGCTCTCCTGCGTGTTCTCGAAAATAAAAACACAAGGAGATTAGAGATATCACCCCAGCCTAAAAGAGGGGAATAAAGGCTCTTGTTTTTATCTGGGTTGAACACCTAAGATAAATTGTGTAGTTAAATCCCTGGCTTTTGGTTGTATCAAGTCTAGTGCCAGATGAACACCATGTTTGCAATTGTCCGTGGTGGTACTATAGCAAAACTCCATCAAAAGCTTTAATTACTGACAAAAGGCTTGATAAGGTTCCTTGCATTATTCAAAATCATCCTTTTCTAAACACTCATTTGCACATTCATCTTGATTTTTGGCCAGTAGCCAAACGGTATTCCCACAAAATCTACTAACAAAAGAATATAATAAGTTCGTATAGTGAAATTGTTTACCTTAATAGCCACATTTGAATGAACAACATCACAGTTCAACCCATTAGCTTTTATAGAAGATACTTGATCAGTCAAAAGAAAGAATGCATCATCAGTGCTCAGGCTGCAGTTATAGGCTTTCTTTCCATCATTGCTGTTGTCTAAAGATCTCAGAGCATATGCTTGCTGAGAGTAAAATACTCTTGAGGATTCTAATAAAAAAGAGAAGAATTCACAGGTATTCAGTATCCTGTTTTGCTTGAAATATCCACTATAAAGACATGACCCTGACCTTACCTTAATACAAAGTGGTGCATACATGAGATTTCGTGGGGCTTGCAGATCCTCTATATAAGTCATGCGGGCCACCTTTACCAATCTCTCCTGATTAGCATCATCAGTGTTATAGCTAGAAGATGGTTCTGCAGTTAATAATCCATCACCACAATTCTTACAGATGAAAAAGATGACTTGAACTGAACTATGGTTTCTAACCGACTAACCCTTCTTTAATCTTGCAAGTGCTTCTGCTACAGTCTTTGTATCAGTTAATTTTATATCTGCGAGACAAATATAACACGGCATAACCACCTCAGTGTCCAGGAACTAGCAGTAAGCAACAAGCAACATGCAGAGGTAGAAATGCCATCCAATGTGGAACCCGATGTTTAGGGAAACAAATAGGCTCCACAGAAAGCCACAGAGCAACTAACACAAAAGTATAGTTTGCAACCAGCCAGTAGCTTGAACTTTGTACTAATTGTTTATGTATAACAGTATAACTAATAAAGGATGTTGATGGCAAGCAAAACAACTTTGACAGTTTTATTCAAGAAATAATAAAAGAAATACTAGCATCCTTAAATTTTCTGATGCTAATCTGATAAGTAATATTGCTAATAACATTTTAACATGCTTGAGAAATGAATTTTTAAGTATCAAGCTATTAAAGGAGACAGCAGTGTTATAGTATATCTTTCTGTCTTATATTTCCATGTATAAGGGTTTTGTGTATGTACACACCAGTATGTATACATATTTGGGCCTAGAACCTTCATAATGAATGCAAGTGTTATCAATAACAGTTACAAAGTATTTTGAGTCAACAAATTCTACCTTGAGATCTCCCTTCAAGAACAACAGCCGCATGCTGATTCAGATCCTGAGACAATGTTCTCATGACAAATCCACTATCAGGATCAACTGTCTGCATACTTCCATCACGGAGAATCCTGTGGTCCTACATGCCCAAAAATGATACACACTTCATGACACTAGGATCAAAATAGCAGGCAAACTCGAAATGAGACACTATAAAACCACTTTAGTGAAGTTACAGGTACAAAGCCATGGTAGCAGGAGTACCGACACACCATGCAATAATCTCCTGCATCTGCTTCCATGTCTAATGTTGGATCAACTTGTTTTATCTGAAGGTCAAGAATTGAATCACAAAAAGAAGGTATCCTGAGGAATGAAACCAAGGCATGGCAATTAGATATGCAATGCTACTCATAACAGTTAGTTGCTAAACTTGTACCTTAAACTTTGCTTCCTTGGCTAGTATATCATCACTCTTCAGGCACGCAGCTAGTACCTCATGTTCAGCAGCATGAGCTGCTGCTAATGCAGTATTTTTGGTCCTGAGTATACACTCAGCTTCACCGTATTTTGACCAAAAATGATTTCTGACATCTATATCCTCAAAAGATGAAATTGGGTGAAAAGATGGAGTATACAGCAGAAATATAGGAAAATAAGAAATT
Source organism: Urochloa ruziziensis (assembly GCA_015476505.1). Lineage (NCBI taxonomy): Eukaryota > Viridiplantae > Streptophyta > Magnoliopsida > Poales > Poaceae > Urochloa > Urochloa ruziziensis. The sequence continues at coordinate 11,250,066 of CM027124.1, forward strand.
GGTAACTACTTGCTCCTATACAATAATGAAAGAACTAGCATAATTTAAGCCAGAACTTTCGTGAAGCATATGCTGACACAGTGATAGCGAAAATTGGCATATCTTACCCTTTGTGGAACACAATCCAAAAATGCCCGATGGACGGCAGGCTTTTCCAGAAAAATCTGAAAACACCAAGGGATATATGACGTGAAGTAAAAAAAAGTATATGTTATGACTTCGTCAACATCACTTTATTTGTAAACGCAGATAAGCAGCAATATAATTCAGCTTAGCACTTGCTTTAGTCAAACCGGGTGGCTCAGTTATACAGGCATAGTTCAGAGCTCGGATGGGCTTGGAATTTGGGGAATAACCAGGCTGGACTGGGTGCAAGCAAGCTTTTCTGCAGTCCAGCCCAGATGATCTAGTTTAACAGATACACAACAGAACGAAGCTACACTTACAATAAGTTAAAATGACTTAACAAGGGAGTGTGCCATCCTACATCGCAGTTAAGAAGGAAGAAGATGGGTTGTAGAGCCATGCAAATGTTTTTAAGTATAGTTCATTGTTGACTCCCTCTGAATAATATAACATCCAGCACACCAACAAAATTTCTGTCATGCAGACCTGAATCTAGGTGACGTTTCAAGAAATTATTAGCAGAGAAGATAGCAGGTACCTGATGAATTATCTCTGTATTAACACTGATAGTAACCTTGTTTGTCTGAAATGCACAAACTAGATATCAGCGTTTTGACTACCATCACATAACCAAACTCAGTGAAGAAACCCAAATGATATCTCACTAACAAAATATGTGCCTACAACTGTAAGATTTCACTAACATACCTGACCATCAGCAGATGGCCTGAGATCTAGCATGGTACTCTTGAAACCTGGCCTTTGCTTTGATGCTTTGTTTGCATCCTCATCAAGTACATTCTGTAAAAGGCCAAAGATAGATAATGGTTTCAAGTGAAGAAAGTCATTAAACATAAAATCCACCAGATTATTTTTTAAAATGTATGTATACACAATTTATCAATGATTATTACCTTTCGTGTTGCCCAAAATTCAGATTCTTGCAAAATCTTCCCAAGGACAAACTTCATATGTAACTTCTGCAATTCTCTGTAAATGGAAACAGCACTCAACAAAGCTAAATAATACGAGATAATGTTGTTTTCTATATCCTGTGTACGATAATTCAAAGACTTGTCGGAATCATTTTCTCAAATACAAAATATGCACATCTAAACATATCATGCTTGTAGGAGAGTAGAGAGGGATGCGTATAATGATTGTGTATGTATTGCATTGAGGCCTCGGCCGGTATATATGAGAGTACAAGACTTGGAGGGTAAGGCAACCCTCCCGGGATACATATGGCAGTCTATAATATTCCTATCTATACTACCAAATATACTCTAACACTCCCCCACAGTCACAGCGGGAGCACCGCAGACGGTGAGACCGGAGAAGAAGCCGAAGGCGGGAGCCGACGGACTTACAGCCCCCGCAGTCGTAACATTGACGCGGTGCGGATGCTGCGACTGGAGAGAAAACCGGCGAGTAACTCATGCGGATGGTAGCCTTTTGTGCCGATGTCGATGTAGCCGAGCTGGAGGGTAAGGAGCCATGGTCGAAGATGCCGTGCGTAGGATAGCCGTGGTCGACGTAGAGCTGTCGAGGTTGTCGAAGACGAGGTAGCTACACATGAAGCCGCGGGCGCACGAGGAGGCGCCATGATGGTGGCGTGACGGAGAAGACGCCGAAGACGAAGATGGCGACGCGTCGAGGCAGTCGTAGAGGGAGCGATGCCGAAGTCGATGCAGTCAGGCCATCAGGCGAGGCATGCCCTGGTTTGCCAGGCCCGGGAACGCGTCAGGGACGATGGGCACGCACCGGTGTTGCCAATACCGAACGTGCAAGGGAGGGTGCGCAACCAGACGTCGGAGGGGACCAGCAGAGAAGGCCTCCAAAGCAGTCGCAGGTGCTGAAGACGGCGAGGTAGAAGATGCCGACACCTGCAGTTGCTTGGAGTAGAGGTGATGGCGACACTGGCGATGGTTGTGCTGGACGAAGCGAGGAGGAGATCCCGGATTTTCCAGCGCAAGGTCGGACGACCCAGGCGACGCGGCAGCGGTGCTCGAAGGAGTCGACGAAGAACTCGAACGGCTTGATGAAGACCATGCGCGAAGGGCGCAGCGATGCGTAGTCGACGACGAGGTCGTGGACATGGTCGGCGGCGGTGAGGAAGCAACGGCGGAGAAGACCACGAGTGACGCCACTGCTGCCCGAAGAGGCGAAGCAGCGGCAGCCCGCCGTACTCGGTGAAGGAGCGCACACGACGAGGACGGACGTCACGGGAGCCGAGTGGATCACGCACGTCGGCTAATCAGACCGAGCATGAGCGAGGCGAGACGACGGTGGACGAAGTCGGTGAAGGCGTCCCGATCGGTGGTGGCGAAGATGAGCCGGCGAAGGACGACGTGCGGAAGAAGCGGCGATGTAGGCGGCGGCGCAAACAAGCGCCCCCGGGTGCCGGCCATCTCGCCATGCCGTACGGTCGTAGAGGAAGAAGAGGCCGGTGAAGTCGATGCCGATGTCGAGGTCATGGCGCGGGGTCGACGGGCGGTGGGCGACTCAATCTCGACCAATGATCGAGTAAAAGAGCAGAGAAATCATCCAAAAAAAAGATACAGCAGCACATGTTGTGTAGAATCTCCGGGTGCATCTAGCACATGCCACCACCCTCTTGACTTTCTCTTTCTCCTCCCACGGTCAACAGCCATCAGGCCATATCCCGATGTGAGAGACAGAAGAGCAAATTAGAGGGCGGAGGGACATGACGTCGGGGTGGAGACGGATGGGGCGGAGCCCATCCGCCGGCGGCGGATCCCGCCGGGGAAGAGGAAGAGGAGGGCAGGTGGAGGGGAGGCGCGCCGCCGGTGGTGGAGGCCGCTGGGCGTGGCGGATTCCGCCGCGCGGAGGACGACGACGGCCCGATGGAGCGAAGGAGGCCGCTGAGTCCACCTTGGAGGAGCGACGGGGAAGAAGTGGGGGGGGGGGGGGGGGGGTGGCCAGCCGCCGCCACCACGGCCACTGGCGGGCCAAGGCCCGGACGGGCGGTGCCGCGCCGGCGGATGCGAAGGAGGCCGCCGGATCCAGCGGGTTCCGCAGGGGAAGGGCCAGATCCTGCCAGGAGAGGAGGCGGAAGACGAATGCCATCCCGCGGACGACGACACCCGGGTGAGTTCCTCACGATCTGCTGCTGCTTGACGACACTGGCGGCGGATCGATTCGATCTGCCACCATCAGACCTTGGAGGGCGCGGCCCCCGACAGAGATCATGGGCGAACTCCCCGGGGGCGCGCTACTGGGCCGTCGAAGGAGCGCTGGTGCGCGCCGTGGGGGACGGCCGACGGCGCCTGAAGGAACAGGGAGGCGCGAGGAGCAGCGGAAGGTTTAGGGTTTGTGGCCTGGGATCAAAACTTGGACTCGTGATACCATGTAGGAGAGTAGAAAGGGATGCGTATAATGATTGTGGATGTATTGCATTGAGGCCTCGGCCGGTATATATGAGAGTACAAGACTTGGGGGGTAAGGCAACCCCCCCGGGATACATATGGCAGTCTATAATATTCCTATCTATACTACCAAATATACTCTAACAATGCTCAATGCTTCTTCTCGAAAAAAAGAAAAGAAAATGCAGCTTGAACCATGCTCCTGAAGAGAATATTGTGTTGGTGTTTCAAATAATCACATCACCTATTTTCTCGCAGCAATTTCATCCGTTGCTCCATTTCTGCAGCAGTGAGTTGTTCCAAACCAGTTGAAGCAACTGATTCAGAAGCCACATTTGGTCTTGGGGGAATTGTCCCTTGATGCTGGCCCAAAACCCTAGCTGAAAAGAGCATATCATAAGTATACATGCACTATGCTGGAAAAAATACATAAAACTCAATATGAAAAACTTCAAGTGTGTGAGTGACATATAATACTTGGCACCTTAAAGAACCCTTAGATCAAGGATCTTAAGCAGTTATCACGCCATGGTTTTGATCAATTTGGTAAGACCTTTTGGTGAATATATTAAAAATATCTTATCAGCTTGCTAGACTAGAGAAAACAGAAGTAGCTGGTGCCCAGTGGACCAATTCATGATATAGGAAAGTGGCCATCAGTCACTTAAAAGGTGATGTACTCTTTGATAGATAATAAAGGACATCGATCTGTTTTCACTTTCATGGCCCACATTTGATATCTCTGAAGAAACGATTAGCCATATCAGGGGCCATTCACTAACTGCAGAATGAAAATTACCTACAAAGTCCCGGCTTTGATCACGGTCAGCAACATTATCAAACTCAAACATGTAGTCTCCGCCCTTAAAAAAAGCATATGCATATCACATTGTTGCCGATCACAGTGAGAAAAGTACAGACAATTCCTAAAAAATTGTCCATACTCCACACCTCGCCAGGGCCTCTGCAAAGCTTCAGCAGCGATCGTGCCTGTTTGCTACCAAACTTGTGACCTGCAGCGCAAGGGAGGAGAAAGCGCAAAAATTACAATCAAACATATCCACACGATACATGAAACCAGGTCAATAGATCATTTGAAATGATCCTGCAACAGATTAGGTACAAGAACGTGAATTCCAGTTCTGCAGTAAATAGCTTATCAGTGTGATAGCTGTTTGCCTGTTTACTAAATCACAAGGGAAACCATGGTACTTCAACTGCACTGCATGGCAATGCCATATTTGTAAAAAATTAACCATAATTACAGGTGGACAAGGCAAGGGGACAGCACATACATTTGATGCATCTGAAATCGACATTGAGCTTCATCGCTGACTGAGGGTCATTAGGGGTGAAAGTGAACCCATCCTCGTCCTGCAATTACAAGGGCAAATAGCATAATCATAATCACATTCGGAAACCCCTAAAGGCGCCCATCAGCAATGCCCACGCAGCAGCGAATTAACTGAACCGATGTTTTAGACTGAACCACAAACTAGGAAAAGCCGGAGCCAAGCAGAGGGCAATCCAACTAGGCTCGTCGCCCTGCATCAAATCCCACCCTGCAACTGAATGCAATAAGTAACCCCCCGCACACTACGCTTGTACGGCGCCGCTTGCCGCACCTCCCCGGGTACATTCGGGTCCCTACTCAGCGCACCAATCCTTCCGATTCAACCAGTCTCGATCTCCCCGTCCCCGGAAACTAAAAGCGCCGCGAAGGCCGCGGGAGAGGCGGTAGGGCGGAGGGGAGGAAGACGGCACGCACCATGCGTAGGACGCCCCGGGTGGCCTTGTACGTGGCCCCGACCGTCATCGACCCCATTGCCGCCGCCGCCTTAGAGTTCGCTGTCATTCTCGACGGCATCGGAGCCGACGGGGTGTGGACTGGTGGGGACCGGGGGAATCAGGATTCAGGAGCAAACACGGGGGCCCCGTGGGGAGGGACTCTGCGAAATACGGTCGAGCTCCTTTTTCCCAAAAAAAAAAACGGTCGAGCGATTTTTCGCGGGATCCCATTTTTCGCAGCCGGATTCGGTACTTTTCCTTTCATCCTGTGCGTGGATCCGGAACCCAACGGCTGTAATACGGATTCAAATAAAAAAGCACCTCGGCCTTGGCAGTTTCCAGCGGATGCGAGACGCCCCAGCCGTTGCGAAATTGTTATACGGCGCCAGCTCGCACCGCCGAGAATAAAGCCCTGCTCCCGATTCGAGCTCGTGGTCGCCTGCATCTGGCGCAGCCGCACGACGGTACAGTGCTCGGGTACGCGCCTCCTACAGCGATGACATATACGAATACCTCCTACTGCGCTGGTGGTAGACTTGATTGTGCTCGACCCATATAAGGCCGTTTAGTTCCAAAATGATATTTTTTCACTCATCATATCAAAAGAGAATTTTAGATAAATCAAGTATTAAATATAGATGAAAAAGTTGAAAAGTTACATAGATATGTTGTAAATCGCGAGCCGAATCTAATGAGCCTACTTAATCCATTATTTGTAACCATCCGTTAATTATGGATTAATTACCTTCTAATTACTATAATTACATTCGTCTCGAGATTTTCAAGCAAGATCTGTAATTAATTTTATTATTAGTCTACATTTACTACTACTAAATGGGTATAATTCTTTTTCAAAATTTTTTCATCAAAATCTTTTCGGGAACTAAACACGGCCCAAGAAGGAAACAAGTAATTAGATAGATGCGTTACGTAGCTTGTAAACACGTCCAGAATGATACACGTCCAAAAAATAAGCCGGCCACAAGTGTTCTCCAACTCCAATAGTAAACTGCGGACAATGTACAATCAGCACATCGACAATGCTCAGTCTGAAGAAGCCAATAGACCACCCTGATCCTCCGAAAACCCCCAAAGGTTAAAAATGCTTATTACATATGAAATTGTGCCACAACAAATTTGTAAATCTTAGCAATTAGAACATGTATGTCGCCATGTCGGAGGAGAATTAATTGAACACCTGCAGCAATATCTTCTACTCAGACATCCTTTTGTTTTTTTCTATTTTTGAATGGAAGCTGCTCGGCGATCCAAGGAAGCACAAATTAAGCTTCTCAATTCCTTTTTCTCCTCTGCGCTCAAATTTTTTTTCTTTTTCTCCTCTATCATGTACTCTTCCCCACTTCTTCTCATGTCCAGTGTAGGCCTAGGTAGGTTGGGACTCCCCCAAATCTTGTCCCTAATGGCATCCTCGGCATTCTTCACCGCCTCCTCCGTGGCACTGAAGCAGATGATTTCAACTTGGACGTGCTTGAGTGAAGAGAGATTCTCCAATCCGAAACCGAAATCGTCTTTTATGAGTGACGCCTGAAATGATAGCTTAAACCTTTCAAGTTTTTTCATGCATCCTTGTTCGAACTTGATCCCAATGGCACGACTGAACAGGTGGAAAGTTTTCAGGCAATCGAATCCACTACTGCCAACAACCAACCTATCTTCTCTAGCAGGCCTTAATACTTCAGGAATCCTCTTTGCAGCAAGCTCTACTTCTGGGGTCCTCGTAGCAGCAGGCATTACTTCTGGGGTCCTCTTAGCAGCAGGCATTACTTCTGGGGTCCTCTTAGCAGCAGGCATTACTTCTGGGGTCCTCTTTGCAGTAAGGGATAGGAAAAGGAGAGCAGGTAAAAGCCCAAGAATTCGAAGATCGTCCTTTTCCAACAAGTAGACCTCGATTGACAGATATCTGAGATTGCTGAGTTTGCCAATCCAAGATGGTAATCGGCCAAACATGCTGTGCTGTATCTCAAGATTTTCAATGTGCTGAAAGAATTCATTATGTTTCTCATCATCTATCTTCAACTCTATTGAACTGCTGGTGCATATTGATAGACCCTTGAGCTTCATCTTGCTCAGTTTGCGGAGAGTCTCCGGCAAAAGTTTACTGGAACTCTCATCCCATGATCGCAAGGCAATTTTGAGAACTCTCAATTCTGGCAGAGTACATATGCCTTCCAAAATGCCTCGGGACTCACTGATACCAATCTCCTGTACCTCTTCTAGAGCTTGTAAATTACAAATCTCAGCTGGTACTTCTGTTGATCTGTTAATAAGGAGGCACCGCAGCTGTTTTAGTTCAACAATCGTACAAGGCAGTTCATGTACATTAGTTGCCCTCAAGTCCAGCTTCTGCAGAAACTGTAGATTGCCAACCCTTTTGGGAAGCTCAGTAATCTGTGTGCTTGCAAGGATCAGACATCTCAACTGGCGCGAACTACCAAGGTATTTAGCAACATGTCGCTTCTCCAGTGAACCTTCTAATACCAGCACACTCAAATTCTTGTAGACTGGAACGGTGGCCATCAAATCAGCACTACAAAATATTGAAAGTGAACCCTGCCGGAAGGACTTCTCTTTTTTTCCAGATGACGAAATTGTACCGCCCGCTGCACCCAAGGGCTTGGTTGCCTTTGCTACAGCATGTTGTTCCTTGCTGACTTGCAGCGATAACCGTTTAACCTCGCTCAGCAGATCAGTCTGATGCTGACCCGCTGGTCTAGTAGCACCAACCTTTTCTTCAACTCTTTTTCGGAGAACCTCAAATTTTGTTTGAATACCAAACTTTTTTTCAGTTTCTTCATCATGAGCATACTTTTCTTCACTATCGTTTGCAAGTGAACGCTTTTCTTTTTCAATTAATGAGGCAATGAGATCAATCATGACTCCAGGTACCCGGCAAGCTAGGGCTTTGCCATCATTGTCATGTTCCACTGGCTGGATCAGACCACTCTCGAGGAGCTGATAAAAGTAACCCTCTCCCAGTTCCTGTAGGTCGTTCTGTTCAGAATCAGCACGGATTAAATCCTCAGATAGCCATCTCTGTACCAAACTATCTCTTCTAATCACATAATCCTCCGGGAAAATACATAGATACAAGAAGCATGTTCGTAGATGTTGAGGTAGGTCATCATAACTGCGTGATAGTATTGCTCTCATATCCTTTAATCTATTATCAGACCCAGAACCAATAGAGTCGCACACCTTTCCCCATTCCTTTTCTGAATTTAGACGATTAGGCAACAAAGTAGTCATAGCAGTGATGGCTAATGGTAACTGCCCGCACTTGTTTAATATTCTCTTGGATAAGTCTCTATATTGAGAAGTACACTGGTCTTCACTACCAAAATATGTTCCTCTATAGAATAATATTTTGGAGTCCTCTTCAGAAAGAAGCGGCAATCTATAAACACCACCAATGGATTCAGCAACAGAAACTTTGTAAGTTGTGGCTATTATTCCACTTCCATGATTATTACCGACCAATGCTGGCTTGATCATTTCCCATACAAATACATCCCTTATATCGTCAACAACAATCAAGTACCTAGTGACATCAGGATACGAATGAGTCTACAAATATATATAAAGCTAATAATCATCAGAACTGTTACATTCCCGCAAAAAAAAAAATCAGAACTGTTACATGGTCACGTGGGATTTAACCTATTCAGGACGCTTTCTCTATGTTAATTTGGAAAATGAAGGAGTGGATACAAAAAAAAAATTGTGCATCATTGTATTAAGCGAGAGAGAATAAAAAAATTACAAGTCATAGAGCACAAGATTCCAAATGTGTAATATTAACAATTAACAAAGGACAATTATTAAATATACAGGAACTTGGCTGGCACTCAAAATGTTGTTTATGTGATCTTAATGAAACAATTAAGCATGTCTTTTTTATTATCAGTATGCTAAAACTACTTGGAGAATTATTGTTCACACTGCTACGGATTAACTCCACATGGGTAAATTAACCACATGCTTGGAAATAGCTTAATAAACATACATAAGAAAAGAAGATTGATCTTTAAAAATATTATATAAAACAAAATTATGTGTGCATCAATTCGGTACATTCTAGCCATTTTTAATAATAGTAGATTTCTAAAAAGTTACCAGTCCGACGTTTTGAAAAATGCATAAAATGACCTCAAAACCCCAAACTTACCATTCCTGTTGTTTTTGTTTACACGATTGTGGCCAGGGTAGCTTTGGCTATATTTTTTAATAATCGTAAGCCGATACCTCTTGCATGATGGAGTTGTAGCATGAACTTCCCGCTTATTAAAAAAAAAATCCAAATCTGTATCTAAATTAATCACATCTACCATTACAAAAGTCTAATGTAACTCTAAATTTTTATCTAAAACACCAACCTATGTCACCCAATGTGAAAGCTTCCACACAAAAGGTGGGGTCTGAGGAACGGAATTCCTAGACAACATCACCCCTTGCAAAATTCCTTAAAGTTCTGAAAAAGAGAGTTGTTCGAACTTAGGATCTTCAGGCCACGAGTGTAGAGTTTTACTACTGCTCGGGTTCACCATTCAACCTTGTCACTCTGAAAAATAATAATCTAATCTAACACTACTAGTTGAAAAGTACTACTACTCCATCCGTTCCAAATTGTGTGTTGTTTTGACTTTTCTAGATACGTTGTTCTGGTTATGCAATTATATATACATTATGTCTTGATACACAATAAAAAAAATATGTATCCAGAAAAGCTAAAATAACCTATAATAATATGGAATCAAGGGTCTTCGCAAAACCACTACTTGAAAACTAGTACAATTTTGTTGAACTAAAGGGGGTGGTGGAGACCCTTTAGTCACCACGCTTATTTGCACCTCTAATTGAAATAGCGTGATATGAAAGATAGTCTGTACCTTTTATCTTGGAGGAACTCTTTGAGTTTACCGATTAGTTGGTCGTTTGGATGCTGGCTGACACCTTCTTCCAAGCTTCTAGGATAAAGACAGCGAAATAATTGAACTAATATTTCTTTGATAATCCCCTCGTTATCTGCAGGTCTTTGAGATACCGGAACAAAAGCACAGCATTTAAATTGATTGCGAATCTGTGTGTAGACTGCTTTCGCGATACTCGTCTTGCCCAAACCTCCAATTCCACATATGGACACCACTTGTAATTGTTGCTTGCCCGTGTCTTGGCTATGCATCAGCATTTTGATTATTTCCTCACGTGGGCTCTGAATTCCAACAAGCCCAATATCGTTATTGAATAAATCAACTCCTGCAAAGTAAAATTGACAATAGAACATAAATTCATTTGTATATATATTGTTGTACGTGGTTAAGTAGTAATGATAAAAGAAATGGACTATTGAACATTTGAGGTATAGTAATTAAAAAAGTAAAGTCAATTTTACCGCTGACCTTATCGCGAAATATGGAAAACCACACTAAACTCGAAAACTAGACATTCCACATCCATCACTACCCCCGCTCCAGAAAACCATTCAAATATCCCTCCGCCCCCTAGTGGTATTGAAGTGGATTTTTAGCGGCCATGTGGGCATCAGAGATCCCGAACATGCGGGAGATGAGGGTGAGAGGATCCTAAGAGAGACCATGAGCTCAGAATTTCCTTCCTCCAAGCCCAAAGAAAGTATTTATTTAGAGAGAAAGATAAGTGGTTGTTTATATTTATTTCATTGGTAGGATTGAATATTATAAATAGGTTGCTAAAATTTATAAAAAGATCCCTAAATATTATAACTAAGTCGACCTTACATATAAGCCCTTGGACCTCTAATTCGGGCCTTGTTAAATTAAAAAAAAGCCCCCAAACCTTTTTTTTACCGTAGGTGCACTCCAACAGGAGGCTCGGCAACCACTTCTGTAAAACGGTTATATTTATTAGCTATGAAAAGATCGAAACAGTGGTGTGGATGAAATCGCTTCTAGAAACGCGATTTCGTCAACCGCCTCTAAAAATGTTTTCTGCAGTAGTTTTCTATAGTAGTGTAACACATATACTGTGATGTGTGTATCGTTGCACAATGGTTAGGGACTAACAAGAAGAAATCATCTGAATGCTGAACATTTGATGCGATAACTTTAACTACCTGTCGACCCGCTTGGGAGGTTATTAGTGTTACTGCCAATAGGCTCGTCTTCAGGCTTCCCTGCAGAGAGCCAATTAGTGCATGCGTCAGTGTGAGCCAACGATGAAATTAAAGATGGAACATCAAGATATATAGATTCAAAGAAAATTAGCTGTAAAAGACAAATTCATGTGTATGTCTTGCTGCACATGGTGAAGGACTGATATATAACAAACTAACACATACGAATAGCTGAACATTTGATGTGCTCCCTTCGTTCCAAATTATAGATCATTTGACATTTATAGATTCATAACATTTGTTAACTACTTGGGTATACAATATGTCTAATTGCATAGCAAAAGGCCAAAAACTATAAACATAGAAATATCAAAATGACCTATAATTTAGGATGGAGTGAGTATTAGCTTAATTGTTACCTGCGGACCCGCTTGGGATATTACTGACATCGAGCTCGTCTTCAATGGGGTCCTCTGCAGAGAGCCAATTAGTCCATGCATACGTCAGTGTGGGGGCACATAAGAAACATGGAATATTTAGACGTACATTCAAATTAAATTAACTGTCCAGCACAAATTCATATGTATATATCAATGCACATGGTTAAGGATTAATAACAATGAAAAAAACATATTCGAATTGTGCATAGTTCAGCTGGTAAAGCTGCCTACCTAGATTTGAATCCTCAACTCAACATAGGCACGCATATTTTTCTATATTTATTCTGAGAGTTATTAATGACATGCCTGTCAATAACAAGGCACTTATAGTAATATAACTTCATCAATTTTGAAATTTGGTGGTTCAATCTCTTGAAGGTGCTCCTGCTAGGGTATATCTTAGTTAACTGTGCTCAGTTTGCGCTTACGTACATTGGGAAACAAATTAAAGAATAAAGATGGAATATCTAGATATATGGATTGAAAGTAAAGTAACTTGGTAGAACATAAATTCAGGTATATATATCGCTGCGCATGATTAAGGAACAAGAAAACATATGAATAGCGGAACATTACATAATCCTAACTACCTGCCAATCCACTTGGGATGTCACTGTCAACAACCTCGTCGTCATTGCGTATCTCTGCGGAGAGCCAAATAGTTCATGCGTCAGTGAGGCAAAGAAGAAAGATATGAAACAGCCAGATGTATACATTGGGTTAATTTGAACAAGGAAATAACTAGCAATAATAATAATGGAGCTCGAGAACGAATAAATGGACAGCTGAGAGCAATTGATGACGGAGCTTTACAAAGTAGTAGTACTAGTTTTCGTGTACTTTTGTACCTTCGGAGTACAGCATCGCCTCAAAGCTGTAGGGTTGTGCTGTGTACAGAACGTAACATTTCCTTTGATAGCCTCCATCTTCTGCATAGGCCTTTACATGCTGGATGTGACCGATTTTGTGCCACTCGGAGCCGTCATCTTGCATGGAAATTGATTTGAGTAGCTTTAGGGTACAGTCCAGTGTGAGGGACCTTGGATATATACATTGCAAGTATTCAGGCAGAGTTTTCATCGTGTAGTCCTCTACCACAAGGCTCGTGAGTGCTGGCACGCCTTCCAATACGCTCAGTTTTGGGCAGATCTTGATTGTAAGTTTTTGCAATCTTGGCAGATTAGATATCCTGCTCAGCTCTGGACTGAAACAAATATCTAGTTCAACAAGAGAAGAAAAATCCTCCAGAGATATTAGCTGCCGTGCACCCGTAATGATTAATTCTCTCAAAGCCCTTGCATGGTAGGAAAGGCCACGAGGAAGTGCCCTCAATTTGCAGCTCCTAACATAAAGCTTCTTCAATGCTGGCATGGCTTCCGCACCATGCAACGGCTCCCACTGCCACTCGTGCCATTCCGCCATTTCACGCAAGACCAACTCCTGCAGTCTGGGAAATGCAAATAGTAGATGTTCCTGACACAGGAATTCAGGCCCAACATTCCTGATGGCTGGTGCATTGTTGATTGCCAGGCGCTGTAAACTGGGCATCTGACACAAGCCATCCGGGAGCTGGGTGCAGTTATGCAGGTTGTGCAGCTCCATGTACTTCAAGGACTCAAACATCATCGCTAGTGGCGCCGACGACATCCATCTCGGTAGCCGGCGCCCAATGTATGTTTCCATTACTAGAGACTCTAAGCATGCTGGAGGGCACGAGTGCTCGTATACCTCCTCCATGATTAGCTCCTCCTCCTCTGAACTGGGTACCTCCGCAGATCTTGATGTGCAGCTTAAGTGCAAAATCCTAAGGCGCCCCTTGCTTGCAATATTGGCCCATTCAGCAAAATAGCTTTTATCCACTTTTTCTATGCCTTCTAGCCTTAGGCTCCTTAGCTGAGATAGAGGCGCTAGCTCTTCCAAACTGCACCAGCTGCCCTCGTCATCATCTATGTGTACTGCTGGAAACCCAAGAAGTGACCTCAGATTTGTTAACCTACAGAATCCCCTGGGCACAACATCAACACTTGAGCCAACCAAGTCAAGGGATCTTAGTTGCGTTAGCCTTATAATGTTGCGAGGAAGCTGGACAAACCTTTGACACTGGACAATCCCAATATGCTGTAGGAACTTCATTCGATCAATGTCATCCGGTAGCCTAGATATATCCGAGTCATACAAGTGCAGATACCTCAGATGCTTCAGCTGACACAGAGAGCTTACCAACCTATCGGACTCTTCAAGCCTTGCTATATGCAGTACCCTTAAACTGGAAAAACTACTCAATGAATCACTAGGATTGAAGTTGATTTTGCAATTTATTATCAATACTCTTAGTAATTTCTGCTTCTGTAAAACGGCCCAGTCTACTGGTATTGATTCAACAGTTGATTCTATGGACAGACGCCGGATTAATATTGATTCACTAATAATGGTCCCAATTTGCTTCTCCCTCTGAACCACCAATGCTTCTTCTCTAGCCATATACTGAGCAAAGGAGCGGACTACATCGTGCATGCTGCACATGTCTGCAGTGGGAGAATATTCTTCTATAGGTTCTATCAAATTCCTCCTTATTAGCTCTCGGTAGTATTCTATTGCTGTGTCTTCTAACTCATGTCTACCATCTTCAATAATAAATTCTTCACTGATCCACATTTCAGTAATTGTTCTCTGTATAATTATTTGATCCTTAGGGAGTAGTGAGCAGTATAGAAAGCACTGCTTTAACTGAGGAGACAAATCCTCGTAGCTCAAGTAGAAACTGCTGCCTAGTTGCTCAGGTAATCCGGACTGTGACCATGCAGGACTTCTTAAAACTGCCCCCCAGCCACGCTCACTTGGGTATCTTGTGCTTAAGAGTCCTCCAACCACTTTAATTGCACGTGGTAAACCATCACATTGTTTAAGAATTTCCATTCCAATGTCTTTCAAATGGTCAACCTGCCAAAAAAAAAATTTAAGGCATCTTATTTCTGAATTCTGACCACGTGCTTGCTCATGTACGTTTTCATATAAATATGATTCGACAGGGCTTCTGCTGTAAAATAATGATTGTTGTTATTTTCTTCCATTATTTTCACGAGCATAAACCACAGGCTGGCCAACATAATAAACGTGGGCACATGTATTGTATTCGCATACTTAGTTAAGCACGCCTCTGTTTAGAATAGACAAATTTCAAATGAGCTCAATAAGGATTTGTACAAATCAGTACGAATCTTGTAGCATTTCTATGGAATTCCTACATTTGAAACGAGGCCGAAGTGTTAAATCTGGAAGTTATTGTGTACAAAGTAGGCGTGCGTGCTCTGGTGGTTTCTATGATTATATCATCGTTCACGTCGAGATTGCTTTAAGTTTCAAAGGCAACAATTTCAATAAGGCGCAATAGTCAATTTTTTTGACTTATAATCCTTAGGCTAGTAGAGTGAGGCTAGAGCTTACTTAGCGAGTGCTTAGTCATCATCTCCAAGGTCGTGGTGAAATCTCCGGCCTTGGGCATGGTGGCTTTGTATCCGACTTATCAGTGTCTTATAATAATATAGCTATTGTTTTTCCATAAAAAATATAAAGTATGGTTGTTATGCTATTTTAATTTATAGTGTACCCACTACTAGAGAAACGACCTTTGGTCTAAATGATGAACTTAGTACCGGTTTGTAAGCACAGTGCCTCGGGGAGCACTTTAGTACCGGTTGGTAACATATATGATTATTAGGCTAAACAGTCTAAGCAAGAATATCGGTTCGTTGTGCCTTTGGACTTGCTCTAGTCCTATGTTTGTCCATTCGAATGGTGGGAGTTGTAATGTTCCGCCCATCGGGACTTGGCCCGCTTACCTTGGCAACTCTTTACGACCTCAAGTCTTTTTTACGCACTTTGTCCTCACTCATGCGCATTCAGGAAGAACCTCCTGGTCGGTCACCCATCCCTAAATTGCTCCGGGCCAAGGACGCTTAACCCCGAAGTTTGGAGATGAGATTCCAAAAAAGAAGTTGCAACTTGTTTTTATAAGTATTCTATCAATTCTATTGAGCCATGGGTTGTCACATACTCACCTCTTAGAAGACAGACGTCCTCGTCGCTCAATCCAGGCTAGGAACATCCCTTTTTGGCCACGTTCGTGTGCCTAGTGACAGCACGTGTGCCATGTTGTGTGACCTCTCTAGGTCCACACCAGCCATGTACACCATTCCTGCGCAAGTGCAACCCCATGCGCCCATGAAACTATGAGTGTCGGCTCTGATACCAATGTAACATCTCACCCCGAGGTCTTGGCCCACTTACCCTGTCAGCTCTTTAGGACCTCAAGACTACCCTCACTGACCAACACAAGTCTTTTCTACGCACTTTGTCCTCACTCATGTGCATTCGAGAAAAACTTTTTGGTCGATCAACCATCCCTAAATTGCTCTAGGCCAAGCATGCTTAACCCCGGAGTTCTTTTTGGATATGAGCTTCCAGAAAAGAAGTTGCAACTTGTTTTTTTATAAGTATTGTATCAATCATATTAAGCCTCAAGCTATCATAGGAGTCTCGAGAGAAGATAGAGTAGTGACCACATGCGCGAGCATGGTGCTTGGGCATGTCGAGAACAATCAGATATGATTGTGCCCCATAATGTTGTAGGGGTAGACGACAGGTGGTGACAACCCTGTCCGTCACTTAACTTGTAGTCCCCACGTTCAGGTATGGTGTAAGAGTTCTGAAGATATTTGTCTCTAACAGTACCTAGGGTGGGTATTCTCCTTGCATGTTTGGAGGCTTAACTCTAAATCCTAACTATGTAAGTTTTTGTAACCCATGCTAATATTAATAGGTATTAATAGGACTACTTTAGATGTCTTGCTCCCGCTACCCTTAGACTTATTCGGTTGATCTTTATTCGTGAGATTGGCTTGTGTTTCTACCCAAACTATCATATCTATCATGGCTTATCATTGTATTAGTTTGGTCTATTACTTAAGCATATTGTCCTTGTCAACTCTTTAACTATGTCATCCTACGGAAAAATATAAATAACGATACCTTAACTACTCTCTAGGTGAAATGTTACAACAGTATATCTGTGCGCCTGCGTATTATTCTGTAAATGTTAAGAAATACCAACAAAGTACACCACTACTCAACAAGACAACAAGCACCCAAAATGACACCTACATTGAGAAAATGACGATATTTGTCACTGATGCTACCCATTAGAATAATGTTTTCACCGGGGGACCTAGTGATGGGTGATATTGGGATATAAAGGTAGAGCCTCCAAGAAGGAAAATGATGCCCAAATGTGTCATTGTCGTGTCTTTTGCCAGTGCATCCTATCCCACTACAACATAACCCAAGGGTTGATGATACGCGTTCCACACCGCTCTGTCATCAGTCACTAGAATTTGAAGCACCTTAGACCAAAGTTGATGAAGTGTGCCCCAAGCCACACTCGCTGCATGACAAGTTCTTGAGCACCATAGCGCACAACATTTGTGGTTGTAGTCACTGACCATCCTTCCCAGGCACGACTTCATTGAATCTGGACCACTAGCCACCGGATTAGCCAATGAAAATGCCATGTCTGCACTAAAGGCGGAAGACCGAGGCCATCGCGTCAAGGCTTGCCAGGGCAGCCCGCCACCTTTACAGCATTACTACACTAGGCCGCACAACAAGCCATGTGGCACCACTGTCGCCTCTGTAAGCTTATGAGCAGACGCCACTACAGCACGCGTAACGACAAAAGAGCCATGGCCAGGCGGCTGGAACATACCTCCTCCGGATACATCGAAGTACCCAACGACGGTGCACACATCCGAGACAAATATGTGTGCGGTGGGTGCAGAGATTAGACGACGCAACGATATTTTTCCTCTAGCATCGCGGCACGGGCAACACTGTGTTCGTCTGGACTAGACGACAACAGCGGGCTTCTTACAGTAGGAAGAGGATGACATGACAGAGGGGATAAAGTTGACAGGTGGTTCTCATGTGTTAGTGATGTAGCCCAAATTCGCGGACTGGGCCAAAGGAAGTGGGACCGACTAGGCCGAGCAGAGGAGACAATGAAGTGCATAGGATGGGCCAAGCCGCGTGTCGCAGATAAAATGTCAAAACTGGGCCCATCCTCAACTGTCTTGGCCGTTCCATCGTGTCAGTTGTTTGCCCTTCCCAGCCAGTGTGTCTACTGCCAAGTGTGCCTCTGGCGCTAGGTTGACACGGTCGTGTGTGGGAAAATATTATTCTGTGATGAAAGTTTCTAGTGTGACGAAACTTTCAGCTATCAACCGTTCTGGTGCGTGGTTAGGCTCGTCGAGGAGCCAGTTACCATGGCCGCCCATGGCCAGACGCACACAGTTACCGAGGAGGTACCACTGCCTTTACTGTTGGGGGCCAGCCCATACCACTGTGAGAAGTAGGCCAAGGCCGAGTATCACCCCTATCATTGGGGGGCCTAGGGGTACCTTTATCCTACAAGTCACCGGGAAACATGTAGGTGCACGGAGGACTGCTGATGAAGATGCGAGGCCATATCATAGTCGGCTGGAGCTTCTGAGTCATCAGTCTGACACAAGGGTGGGTGGTGCTCAAAAAAGAAAATTCCATCGGGAATGATCCTGATCAGACCCGGGAGGCAGAACCCTGAGTGGTGGAGTACCATTTGGCGGTCGAGTCGGGCGCCCGGAGGCACTGCGTCACTTAAGAAAGGTGACACATCTTGATGGGGCATATGGAGAGCAATGCAATGAGCTCTCCATATGGAATAGTCAGCAAGCATTGGGGCGATTAGAATAGTTGGGTCAATGGTAAAAAGAATTAAAGCCTGAGCTCCGGGGCAGCCGGGCCACCAAAAGATAAGAACACCAAACATGCACTGGTAAGGCTATCACTAGTAGAGAAACGACCTTTGGTCCCTAGTCATTTAGTCCCGGTTGATCAAAATCCGGTACTAAATTGGTCATTGAATCATTTAGTACATGTTCCAAACATTAGAAGTCTCTCAAAAGCACTTTATTACCGGTTGGAGATACCAGCCGATACTAAAACGCATCTCATGGGCTAGGGGGCCACACTTTTAGTACCGACTGGTATTTCAAGCCGGTATTAAATTGCTCCGAGAGCGTTTAGTATCGGCTCTCTCCCCCACCCGGTACTAAACTTACCAAAAAAATGTCACCACCGTCATCTCCTCCCCCTCCGCCCCTCTCCTTCTCCCTTCTCTATATCTTATCCCTTTCTCTTCTCATCACTATCTTGCTCTGTTTTCTCCTCACATCTTATCTCTTCTCTCGTGGTAGGCAGGAGGCGGCGCGGGTGGGCGCGGCCTACGCGGGTGGGCGCAGCGTCCGGCGGCGGCGCGGGTGGATGCGGCCCCGGCGGCCTGCGCGGGCGGGCGCAGCGACCGGCGGCAGCGCGGGTGGACGCGGCCCTGGCGGCCTGCGCGGGCGCGCTACGACGGCTGGCGGCGCGGGTGGGTGCGGCCCCGGCGGCCTGCGCGGGTGGTTGCAGCGTCCGGAGGCGGCGCAGGTCCTCAGCCGCGGCGGCACCGCGCTGTGGCTACGCGCGCCCGGCTCAGGCGTGCAGACTTTGTATTTTTTGCTTTGTTTCTTTTCTACTATTTCTATCCTCAATCTGTGAATATGTGATGTTCAATCTGTGGATATGTGATGTTATGTGAATCTGTTATGTTGTATGTGTGAATCTCTGGTCTTGTTTAATTTTTTTTGAACAAGTGAATCTGTGATGTTAACTGAGAAGACAAGTTCTTGAAGAACTTTGAAGAAAGATGAAGCAAGTGGCGGAATGAAAAACTAGAGGAGAGAAAGTTTTAGTACCGGCTCGTAGTCATGTCCGGTAATAAAGGGTTGCATTTAGTACCGGTTGTGAAACCGGTACTAAATGACACGTCATTTTAGTCTCGAAACTTTAGTCTCGGTTACAAGTAAAACCGGTACTAAATGACATGTCATTTTAGTCTCGAAACTTTAGTCTCGGTTACAAAATCGGTACTAAACCCGGCTTTCCAAACGGAACTGATGCACCTTTTTCCTATAGTGTATGGCACATCCTTCATGCTTCCCGAGTCACTCCAGGTCCCTCATCATCCCCTCAGACCAATATGTTGCCGGACCGCCGCGCCACCGTGCTCCAGCAAGCCGCCGCCGTAGCTCTGGCTAGCTATTCCCCTGCCCAACTACACCAACACGTTCATCTTGCCACGCTACACGGAGGAGTGGTAGTAGATGTCTATGCATTTGTCCTGACAAAAATCCCAGAACTCATGCCCGATAAACTGTGGCCCCAGGTCAGTGACAATGTAGTGCGGAATGCCGAAGCGGTGGTGAGTTCCTCGATGAACTTGGCAGTCGTAGCTGACTTAGTATCCTACACCACCTTGTATTCTGTCCACTTGGTGAATTTGTCGACGACGATCAAGAGGTGCTTGAACCTGCCTAGGGCGGTTTTGAATGGGCCCACACTCTATGCGCCATATGGCGAATGGCCATGATGGGGGTTTTGTTCTCAGCTTCTGAGCAGGCAGATGCTTGTGTTTCTGGAAGAATTGGCACCCGGTGTACCAACTCCTTTGCATCAGATAGGTCCGTGGGCCAGAAGAATCCAAAGCGATAAGCCTTGCCAACTAAGCTGCCAGTTGTCGTGTGGTTGCTACATGAGCCTGAGTGGATTTCATGGAGCAGACTAATTCCTTCATCTCTATGAATGCACTTCATGAGCATACCTGTGGAGGCAGCCTTTCTGTATAATGCGTTGCCAATGACAACGTAGTTGGCTGAGCGTCAGGCTAGCCATTCATACTCGGCTTTATCCTCAGAGGGCTTGTTCTCTGTGATAAAAGCAATAACGGGGGCGCGCCAGTTTTCTTCTATTAAGAGAACTTAGTTGGTAAATTAGCACGCATGTGTACTGATTATAGTGTTATTGTCAACTTAGTTGTGCTATCTTGTGAAAAAAATGCATGTTTGAGGTCGGGCTGGAGATGTAGTGAATTTCAGAGACTATTCAGATGATTTTTTTATAGACTTTTCACATTATTTGGCTAGCTAGTTGGGCTAATGAAATGTTATATCACCATATGTTACATTCTGGGTTATCCGTTCAATCTATTCATACTATAGTTGAGGCATAGCGAAACTCTAAACAGAGGGGAAAAAAGCTAGTGAAAGGTTGCTGAAGAAAAATCTATTGTTCAATTATCTATTTAGCATATTTGTTTTGAATGGATTGTCATTCAATGCAAACTTTCTTAGCTTAATTTGGTTTTTTTAGCTGTTGGTTCTACTCGTCGACTACGGGGTTGATGAAATATTTAATTTTCTCAACAGCAGGCAACAGAGAATCCTACTCCACTTTTAGAATTGACTATATTTAAGAATTAATCTTTAAGCTTTCAATCATATATAAGAAAGTCGAACCTTGCAGTATCCTAAAAAAGAGAACGCGGTTGACATTTATCTGAAAGGAACTTAGATTTAGAAAATCTATATTTGTGGCTGGCCCCATGTTTTTGCCTGCTCTGAAGAAAAATGCCCATAACCCATGTCATGTGTTTATGAAACGAATCGAATTCAGGCCTGTGATGTTTACAGATAAAATTTTGAGTGCAGTTGTACCGAAATAAAACGGTAACATTTTTATGTGCAAGGGTAAAGTTTCCTAATGTTACGCTTAATTATTGCATACAATATTTTTAGAGAATTGTGGGCCAACTAGACTAACCTGCTGATAAGGAGCCATCGGTTTCTTTAGCAAGCACCAAGCATCATCTTTGCCTAGCGGCTTGACACGATGCTGGTGAACGGGAGCGCCCATCCGCATGGCTAGGTCTACACGTCTTGTAGTGACAAGGATCCGGCTTCCGGGTTGTTTCTGGCTGGCCCTTTTGACTGGGACCATAAGCGCATTTCTCCATGCATCCTCACTCCATACGTCATCCATGACCAGCAGAAACTTGCCAGTGGATAGACAATCTTCGAGGGTGCGCGTGAGAAGGGCCTTGTCTTGGTGCTCATCACCATGGGCGTATCCCCCACCATGCCTGATTGCTGACCTCAGTAGCTCATGCTCGTCAAAATGTTGGGTGATGCTTAGCCATATCTTGATTTTGAAGTGCTCTTGGATGGTTGTATTGCTGAAAATCTTCTGGGCGAGGGTGGTCTTTCCCACGCCGCATGTGCCAATAACAGACAAGACCTTGATGGTGTCATTACAGCCATCTGTTGTTATTAACTCCTGGACGAGCTCCTCGGTATCCCTTTCTATCTGTTCCCCAACTATGGCCGACTCATCAAATTCTGGTAGAGTCGTACGAAAGTAGGATAACTGCTCATCAGTAATCCTCATCTTGTCCTTGGAAGCAAGTTCGATGAAATGGAACCTGGGCACGTCCTTGCAGATGTCATCAAATCGCCAGTTCAGCTCCTTGATGCGCTTGGCTATCCCATGGGCGAACACGGGGTCCCGTAGGCAGAAGAGGAACGGCTGAAAGCAGCCAGGCACCTTCTCTTCCAATCTGCCATCTTTGGGCTCCCCCCACTTGTCAGCCTCAAGTTGGCACAAGTCTAAGATGTCTGTGGCCACGTACATGAAGTCCTTCAACTTCCTCACCCATCTTTGCACGCTCATGTCCGTAATGGTCCTCCTCTCAGCATCCGCAACAAAGGCTCCGAGGCTTACCATTCTTCCCTCCAGCTTGATGAAATCGCCTGAGACGCCCAGCAACTTGGCCGCCTCTTCTTCTGCCATGACCTTCATCAGCTTCATCACATAGGGGGCAAAAGCATCGAGGACGGACGCCATGGCTCGAGCGTACCCGCTATTACAAATTAAAATCGCCCATAAGCTCAGATTAGTTAGTTACCAGAAACCTTATTAACTGATTAATTAGTACTACTCAGCGGTAATATTGGATCCGATGGAACAAACAAACACGTTTGATTTGTAATTCAACAGAGCAGATGAAAGTAGGGGAATGAAAGTGGTCACCTTAACTTGCTAGGGGGCGCTCTTTGCTCGATCGATCTGCAGAAATTAGTGGCGCGATAAGTCGTCCCAGGAAGCCACGACCTATCTATAGGACTAGATCAAGGAGTTGCGAGTGTTGATTATATTGGCCGTTTTTAATTCTACATCTGACATCGCAGATTTGAATACCACGCCCTATGAGTAACCATATAATAATCATCATCCCCATAAGTTGGTCAGTTGTCCATGTGGCGTGCATTCTACGCGATGACTGCACTCTAATCAATCAATGCATCATTATCTTAGGTTATGTTTAGATCTAGAAAAAGTGTCCAATTTTTACGAAAAGTTATCTATTTAGAGAACCGTGTCAGTTTATTTCTATCTCTATGCACGCTTTCATAGATGAGGTATTTTACAGTACGCAATACTACGTACTGGTAGTACGGTAATATAATCGGTTTTTTGCTGTGGGTAAAAAGGTAATTTGTATCCAATATACCATGTTTTATTTATTACAAAAAAATTATTTTTTCTTTCCAATCATACCCCTATACTACCTATGAATACTATCATACTACCGTAAAAAAAACGGTAGCACATAATTAATTTCAGCCGTCAAATCTTTCTAAATATGTCATTTTTTATTACGTACGAGTCCTTTTCAAACGGTAGTGCATTGTAGTATTATGTACCATAAAAGACCTCTTCATATAAACAATACTTTTTCGTAGTTTTCACCCTTTTTCGATCTAAAGACGCCCTTAGAGCACCCACAATAATATAGTACAGAGAGCACATGCATCATATAACTTTGTTCGTGTCAGCTATAATGAGCACTATAGTATACTCTCCCGACAGCTGTAGCATGGTACTTTAAAATTACTTGGCTCCATATGCCAGGGTTTTTTTATTTAGATCCATCTCTCATATCTCCCCAACGCACGACCTCTCCCTGTCCCGGCCTTCCCTGCCCAGCGGCTGCACTCTGCTGGCCTACTCCACGCTAGCGGCAGCCGCCGCGCTCGCCTCGTCTCCCCCGCCCATGGCCGTGCCTGAAGCCCTGAACCTGCCTCTAAGCTAGTGAGTCCATGTCTGCGGCCGCGCTAGGCAGAAAAATGGTCATATAATTATAATTTTGGTGATTAAATTATAACACAATTATTAGGGCTGACACGTGTATAAAGAAATGAACGTTGTTAGACTTTTATGGGTTTGAAGGATATGCAACACAAATAAAGCTACTGAAGCTAAAACACTCTACTACAAAACAGTTTATAAGATCTGGTACGAAAACATTTGCAAGGACAGGACATTGAGCCGCCCTTACAAATACCGTTTTCTAGGGCGGGCTATCAGTTGTACGGCCTTAGAAATAGAAATAATAATAAAATGCGTCCATGACCACACCTAAAGATGGCAACGGGGAATTCCCCGTCGGGGAATGCCTCCCCATCCCCGTCCCCGCGGGGAGAAAAAATCCCCGTCCCCGTCCCCGCTAATGCTCGCGGGGGGCTTTTCTTACCATCCCCGTCCCCGTGCGGCGATTAATCCCCGTCGGGGTCCCCGTCCCCGCATTGGTCAACACTTATTCATACTAGGCCACATACCGCAAATCGTCGTCTCCAGAACACAAGCATCAAATCGCGAGAAGGCAGCAAGGTTTCACATAGCTTGCATACAGCCAAGTACAAAGAACATGGAACACATAGCTTGCAAGCAAGAGTAAGAAAAATCCCTGCGTGCTACGAAGACCACAAAGCACGCACGCATGCAGCGACCAAATAAACTACATAAAGTTCCGCTAGCAGAACCTTGTGACACATTGGATAGTGAATCCAAATCCAAGGCTCAATCCGAATCAAGACCGCCACGCGAGCTTGCTGCTGCTCTCGGCTCCTGAATCTCGATCTGAACGCTGCTGCCTTCAAGCACAAACGCGAGGGCGTCGTCGCGCCAGTCGCCCTCACACTCGCCCCTAGCCTTAGGGCTGCCTCCTGACTTCTGGCAGCGGACGAGCAGCGGCAGTGACGGGCAAGCCGCGAGCTGGCGAGCGGGTGGCGGCGTGCTTCAGGGAAAAGTGAGGAGGGGAAGGCATCGGATGATTGGCTAGGGTTACCCTAGAGCTTATATACGATGGTAACTTTTAGTGGGCCTGTCTCATGGGCCAAAGATGGACATTTTCAGAGTTTGAAGCGTTTACACTACTATGTAATCGGGGCTGCGGGGAACGGGACGGGGGACCGAGTACCATCCCCGCCCCCGCCATCCCCGACGGGGACAGAATTTTCCCCGTATAATTTCCCGTGCGGACTCAATTGCTACCATCCCCGTTTCTTAATGGGTGAATTCCCCGCGGGGAATCAGGGATCGGGTCCCCGTTGCCATCCTTAACCACATCCGGCTCAACGGCCGCCCCCTATCCTGGCCGCCAACCGCCCTCCATGCTCTAGCCTTTCAAAAACTTTTGCACTCATGAAACAATACAATTCGGCATGAATGCAGCACACATTGACCTTAAATTGTGTTAATTTAATTTAAAAAACAAACGATTATTTTTCTATACTAACTTTCCTGTAAAATAAACAAAAGTCTAGAAAATTTTAACATTCAGAGAAAATATTTATTTAATTGTCCTTCAAATCACATCCAGAAATTTACAAATTTCAGATTGTTTTTTTGGAATTGGTTGCGGGTTTTGGGGGGAGGGGGGGGGGGCTTTTTTTAAGAAGAAAACAAAGAATTGGTGGAAGATACACAGGTGTGTGGTTGCAATGGTCAAAGAATACATTTGTTTTGGGGTAAAGGGATTGATGTGTGCGCAAAAACTAGCAGGCAACGTGACGAGAACATAACACTCCTCCGCTGGATATTCAAGGTCTAATCGCTAGAGCTCGTGCACGACAATAGAATTTAGAGGTGAGCTCATTTCTAAGCACTTCATTTTATGATTTTGAGAATAGTTTGCTACCTAATGATTTTATTGTGCTTAGAAACCAAGGAGAGGACCAGGAGCTTCATGGAGAAGGGCTTGGAGGCGTGGAGGACCAGCGAAGGAGCGCAAGACAAGGCGGAGGCCCAATACAAGTCGACTTCGAGTCCTCTTCGGAGTCCAGGAGCAGTCTGACCTAAATTGGACGCCCAGGCCACATACGGACGCCGTTTTCGACGATCCACATATGGTTGGAAACATAACTTCATAATGCATCCAATGACACCAGTCCCAAGTCCAAAAGATGTCTGAGTCAACCGGAATCATGAAACAAGATGACGTCCAGAATCTGCGCCGGCGTTGCATCGCTGTATTTTGGCCTTTGGGCCATGTATCATTGTTGAGCCCATTACGGGCGCGTCCAGGGGGTTGACCACGACTCTAAACTCTATAAGTCAGCCGCCGCCACCCACATTAGGTTTGGATTTTGCTTAGATTATTCTGTAAAGAACAGTTTCGTCGTTCATCGGTTTGTGAGACCCCAACTCATGAGATTAATCTTTCATCTGCAATTTGGGTTGCATTCTTTCTTGTTCTTGCTTGTGTTTTTCGATTCGCGGGCAGGGATTAGCCTTCTTGGCGAGGTCGACCGAGCACCGTCGGTCGATAACCTGAGGAGACTTTGTGCTGCGGTTGCGGGGTTCGGGACGTGTTGTTTGGAAGCCGGATTGATTTGTATGGCGACTCCACCAAATCGAGAGCTATCAGAACCTTTCGAAAGATCAGGAACCCTAGTTCCCATCAAGTGGTATCAAAGCTGGGCCGAATGATGAGGACATCCTTGGGCACAGTTTGGCCAGGTGCACAACAGTGTAGGCGGCAGCCATGCACACGGTTTGGCCAGGCGCACAACAGTGTAGGCGGCAGCCGTGGCCCAGCGGGAGCATGGTTTGGCTAGGCGCAGAACAGTGTAGGCGGCAGCCGTGCACATGGTTTGTTAAGGCGCACAATAGTGTAGGCGGCAGCCGTGCACGTCCAAATTATCCCACCTTGCTTAGCGCAGCGGAGGAGGAGGAAGCCATCTTAAAAGAGAGAGCCACCCTTCCCCTATCGGACTAGTTTTTTTGGGAGATTGGGCCTTTCCCTAAGTGGGTGTGCCTAAAAACTGTCGGGCTCCGGACGGCCTTTGATGGGCCTCGGCCAACCCCGTATGGGCCAGATGCATCACAACGCAACGTAGTGTGTCCTGGTTTCGGGCGGGGAAAATATTCATGTGGGTAACTGATAATATTTAAGGGATTAGGGCAGTATGGTCATGTAGTACAAGTCGTTTGTATTAGAAACGCTACTCACCAAGTTCTCTCTCCCACTACCGAAAACTGAGTATTTACTGGTGCTTGGATCTTTGCTGTAGCACACAGCAAACACATTTTTTGCCGTGTGTTTCAGCTGAGGCACACGACAAATAACAAACACATGGTAAAAAGGGAGTTTGTCGTGTGCCACATCGAAGACATATGACAAAGTTATCTTTGTCGTGCGTCCTACATCAGGCATACAACAAACAACCCACACGTGCTACGGCCGTGGGGGGGCCGTGACGGCCATTAATCTTCACCATGTGCCTAACAACGGTGCGGTGTTTGCTTCACAGCACACGATTAAGCTCCCGCATGTGCCATGCATCTCTATTGTTTTCCGTTAATCTTTCTTTAGAAAAGGATTAGATTCCATTAATATAGAACCCCTTTTATTATAACTGAGACCTCAAATTAAAATAAAATTACATTGAAACACACCATTAGGTCTCTAGTGTTCATCTTCCTTGCATCCGGCGACGTCCACTGCTTCAAGAGAAACGATCGTCGTGGAACTTCGTTAGATTCAAACCTAAGAGTTGAAGTCCCCACTAACAAAAGACTCCACAAACGTGGAAAAACCGCATAAGAGGCACAATATGCTCAACCACTGTAGGGAGTAAAGGGCACAGAAAGCACATCGACCATATCTTCTGAAGGTTAAACCGCCCATGAGACTTGACACCGCCGTTAACCATCACTAGCAGCGGCCAGAAGGGCAGATCCACTACCACCAGCAGTGGCACTAGCGACCGGAAAGATGATTTCATCGAAGGGAAAAAAGGATCCAATCCCTCCTCAATGTGGATTAGATGAACATACCTTGATCCCTCAATGGAGAAAACACCGCCTACAAAGGATGATGTATCCCATGGAACAACACCAGGACGAAGCAGAAGGCTGGATCGATAACATCGAATCGACGATCCAAGATCTAACCCTATTATTATGAAGGAAAGGAAAAATATTGAAAAGAAACCTAACAAAACAATAGATCTGTTAGTGGACGGTTCCCCGCTTCTTCTTAACCCCGTCTGGAAGGCTGAAGGCGAGGAGGAGCAGGGCCAGGAGCAGCGCGAGTAGTATGCGCCCGAGTCGCCTTTAGGCCAGTCTCAGTGGAGAGTGTCATCGCACAGTTGCCTTCAGGTAACTTGAGAACTGTGTCGGATGAGTGTCATCACCATGACATCCTCTCTCATCCCATGATATTCTCCTCTCTGTTTCTCTCTTCATAAATAACTCTGCCATGTCAGCAAATTTGTTGACGTGACATGATATTTAATGCTAATGACACTCCTCCACTAAGTCCAGTCTCTGTGGGGGTTTCATCGACACACTTACCTAAAGTGACACATCATCTAAGAGAAGTTTAAAACTATGATGAAACACCCTCCCTCAATGCAAAGTTTCATCTTGTGTTGTTCCCAAGACAACATGCAAGACGCATGCTGACTAGAGTACCGTGTAGAGAGAGTTTCATGAGGATGAAACTCATTTCACATCTCTCTTCATTAATACACTGTCACATCATAAAAAATGCTGACATGATAGCCTATTTAATGCTCATGAAACTCCCACTAAAACTGGCCTAAGACTGGCCTTAGCAAGATTCGCTAGGTTTGGTATGTTTGTTGGCTACCTCGTTATCCGTGTTTTCTAGATTTTACCTCACTTCTACGAGGGTGCCGATTCCACTCTCCTCCGCTGGCAAGGTGTAGGACCGAAACGGGCGATCAGAGGGGGGTGAATGAGAGCCAATAAAATTTTTCGATAGAAACTCGGCCTATGTCCCGATCTCAACCTAAATGACCCTCTCTTCTCATTGCCAAGATCACACACAACGACCGGTGATGTGTTGACCCTAGGAACAATTAGGATATCTTTAAAGTATCGCGGAAGTAAAATCAATTTCAGAAAACGCTCAACTAACCAAGAGGGATTAGCACTAATTAATCAGCCTTATAAGCCAGAGCTATTTGGACACGTGAACAGACACAACATGCAAGCAAAACTCTATGGACGTGACTTGCATCTGCTCACAGGAAATCCAAAGCACCGAACATGGGCACGTGAGACAAGAACTCAAATCATTTGTATATAATTTGTTACTGTAGCTTGAAAGAGACTCATCAATATGTGATGGTAGTTGACATCAATATCAAAAAAATATATTATACGTTACTGTAGCTTGAAAGAGACCTGCGTAACCTGCGCGAGCTGCTCGTGTTTGGCTATCTGTGTCCGACAAATTTTTCCTTCTAATCACCGTGCGTGCATGTTGAGTTTGGCTACCTGTGAGATTATTTTCATTGCAAAGTCATTATGTGAGTATTGCTGAAACTACTAATTTTTGTAATGTTTAAACTACTAATTTTTTCTGAAACTACTAACCTTGTTCAACATATTCTTCATCACTGGAATCATCGAGCACCTCTTGCTCGAAGTCATAGGTCAGATCAAAGGCAGCTGCTCCATCGGCGGCATTGAACCCACCACCTACATGGAGGAATCAAATAAATGCCACACGTAAAACATTTACATAAAGCTTGTAATGCTAAGTCGCTGCAACAGTAAAATTTCATTCACTGCAGGTACCATGATCGCCATGATCACTGGACCCTTGGACCTCCTCTTCGGCAAAGACGACATGAAAATCCTCAGCATACACATCGGCGTCCTCATCTACAAGGCGGCAGTAAAAAGAAATGTAAGATACTTCGTAGGAAAACTGTATCGCATCAATTGGTTGAAAACCACTTGTCACCTTGCATTTGCTGAGTTCAAGGTGCTTCACCCTTCTAAACTATATATAGCCGGTACTATCACAGTTCTCAGATTACTGTATGGTTAACATATGCATGAGTCAGATATTAAGTCAAAACCTGTACCTGCCTCCTCTTCCTCCAAATCAAAATTTAAATCAAAGTTTGATGCTGCTGTAGGTGCAGTGAAACCATACACTTCCTTCAAATCAAAGTTTGATGCTGTTGTAGGTGCATTGAACCCATCCACTACCTCCACATCAAAGTTTGATGCTGTTGTAGGTGCATTGACCCCATCCACTTCATGGAAGAGGACATGAAAGAGTGAGAAAACTCTGATGTCAAAGCCATAACCAAAACATCCAAAGTGTATGCATGCATTCATAGTGTATGCTGTGGTCTAGGAAAATCTCTAACCTGTTTCTTGTGCAGCCATGTTGAGGTCAAAAGGTTGTCCAGAAGCATGTCCCATTGGGCGGGCTCCAGCAAGAGGTGGAGGGTCCTCTTCGTCTTCAGTGGGTGGAATATTGAGATCGAGAGCCATGGCGGCGTGGATTCGCTGGAGCCTGGAGGTGTGCTCGTGTGCAGCTGTGGTGGTTTGATGCTTTTGGATGGTGTGGTCCAAAGAGGCTTTATGTATTCCCCGTTGATTTTGGCTTTTGAATTTCCCGCTTGCTGAGTTTGGCGCCCGGAGGAAAGCTGTAGAATGTACTGGCACTTTTTTTTTGGCCTGAGCCACGTGTGCTGGCATTTGTGGAATGTACTAGCACCTTTTCAAGGGCACATGCGTCATTTCTACCAACTGCTATTTGTTGCATTTGAATGCTCTAAGTGCTAAGATAATGGGACGGAGGGAGTAGTTCCCACCTAAAAACTTTTCACCCATCACATCAAAGGAGAATCTTAGATGCATGAAGTATTAAATGTAGACGAAAAAAGTGAAAAGTTATATGGATAGGCTGTAAATCACGAGACAAATCTAATGAGCCTACTTAATCCAGGATTTACAACAGTAATGCTACAGTAACCATCCGCTAATTATGGATTAATTACCCTCAAATTACCATCGTTAGATTCGTCTCGAGATTTCCACCCTATCCATATAACTTTTCACCCTTTTTGTTTACATTTACTACTTCTAAATCGGTAAAATCAAAAGCCGAAATCTTTTCACGAAATCTTTTCGTGAACTAAACAAGCCCAAGTCAGAGCCGCGAGCACATGCACCGACTGAAACGCTGACAAGCAGAGAAAAACCACCGGATGAAACGCTGGGTCTCAGAGGCTGGCACGGCTGTGAGCACCATCGACTGATACGGTGCTGTTCAGTTCAGAGAGCAGCACCGAAATAGATCGGTGCTCCGACAATTTCTGTGCTCCCTCGGGTCCGAGCAAAAATCGAATTAAAACCTGACCAAACGAAATCCAAACTAAACCAAATTTTGACCAGATGATTCTTGCCTCGATACGCACCAGATCCAATTTATAGACTTGAAAGATCAAGTATTTCTCTCGGAATCTCAGATCTAGCGCAAAGAGGAAGAACACGAAGAGCCTATGTAAAGATCCGAAATTACTCGTGCTCACGTGGTTGATTCACTAGGAGATCATCCTAGGCAAACTCACAAGATCCCGGCACATCATCTCATGGAAGAAATTGCTCCAAAAACGCAGCTAGATGTGAAGAACGAAAATCACCCGAAAATAGCCACGAAAATAGAAAATCCAAGAGATGAAACTAGAATAAGATGAGCACGAATTTCAGATTCCAACACAAGATTTCACCACGAGGAATTCATCTATACAAAACCATGAAAGATTGCAAGGTCTAGAGTTGCAAGAAAATAAAGATACAAGGTGGAGGGCTATGGATGACTACTTGGATGAATACCTCTCCCCTCCCACCTACCTTCTATTTATAGCCCAAGGCAAGACTAAACTTCCACTGCCTAAACTACCCCCGAACCGACTTAACTAGATACACACCCCATAGGGGCAAGAGGGTCAAGTTGATATTTTGCCATCGGACGGACCTGGCTTCTCCACACTTCGCTTCGTCTCAACGCAAGCACTGTGAACCCGCCGTGTGTCCTCCGATCTCGTACTCCTCCCCTTGCGGGGTCGCCCCCGGTTTTGAGGCCCAAACCGGGAAACCCGTATCCAACTTCACGCCAATGGGCCGCCGCACGACCGCTTGTGGTTTTGAGGCCCAAACCACCGAAACCCGCTTCCATGTGCTTTTGCTCTTCCGTGCACCATGTGAACCTCCCATGGCCCCGCATGGTCTCTTCGGGTCCCTCGGTCCAAGCCCTCCGTCCATCCTTCACCGCCTCGTGGTACATCGGCATGGCACGCCTCGCTTGACCTTCACCTCGCACCATCGACCACCATATCGCGTTCATCACCTGCACATCACAAGCACAAAGCCACATCACACGCCACGGTTGTCAATCACTCATCATCAGAAGGTGACCACCCTTGGTCTCTCACAAGGCAACGGATCCGAACGCCCGACAACATTATATTCACTTTTGTCGAGAAACATCACATGGGACTACGCCTTTTCTGGTTAAACAATTGGCCCGGACATATTTATAAGAGGGCAGGTAGTTTTTCAAATGACAGCTCCTTTGGATTCTGATCGAACAGTTGGACAAGCCAAAGAGTTTCTCCAACAGAAAATTCTCTCTATGACATTAAAAATTATACTAGTTCTCTATATGCCATCAAAACATACATCGTTGCCTTTGTGCCATCAATTTAATTTTTGGTTTCCTGTATGCCACTGCCGTCAAATTTCACCAGAGAATGAAAAGTAACTTTGTTACCCTATGTCGTTTTGACCATTTGACCCTCCCCAACCCCATCTTCCTCCTCCCAACCCATCTCAGTCCTCCACAATCCACACCCAAGTCAAAAACAAGGAACTGCAAACCCTAGCCGCCACGAGCACTGAATCGTCGTCGATTTGCCGTCGGAGGACCGCTAGAGGCCGGGATGAGCCACCGCCCACCAGCGCACACACTTGCGCCGCCAGCGTGCACGGCCTCAAGGGCTATATGATTATGATATTTATTAATGACAAATGATGCTTATTTAAATATTTATAATGATAGTGTATCATTGCACGGTCTCTATAACTAATGGCAAATGACGCTTCTTTAAATATTAATAATGGTAGTGTATCATTGCAACTATTCAAAGTTATCTCCATGAGACCATGACTATATGATTATGATATTAATTTTAATAGGAAAAGTTCAAATTACTCCTCTCAAGTATAAGCAAAGTCCGGATAACCCACTAAAGTGGGTTTTGGTTCAGTTTACCTCTAAACTATGACATATAGTTCAAATTATCCCCAAATATGATTTGTCTTTTTTTTTCTCCATACATAAGTGGAATTGAGTTCAAAATTTACAGGATGGTAGTTGAAATCACAATGAATATCAAAAAATATATTATAATGTTTTGTCATTATTTCACATAGTTTTGTATCTTAATGATTAATTTATTATCAAATATCCTACCATATGAAAAATATGATAAAACTTTCATGGCATATTTTTTTAATATGTGTTATGATATCTATTATCATCTTGCAAAATTTGAACTCAAAATTCCACTTGTACATAGAGAAACAAAAAAGACAAATTGTATTAAGGGGTAAGTTGAACCAATACCATAGTTTAGGGAGTAAACTGAACCAAAGCATACTTAGGGGGTTATCTGAACTTTACTTATACTTAAGGGGACTAATTTGGACTTTTTCCATTTTAATATTCCTAATATTATATCTATATAATTATTTAAAAGTTATCTGTAATTTTAATGACCAATGTCATTAATTAATTTTCATATAAAGATATACAGATATTATAGTTTCAAGTTTAAAGACTTAGTTATCCATTTAATGATTAATTACTGAAAAATATGGATGAATGTGGTATTATTGATGAGCTGGTTGTAGTACACTTGTTATGTATTGATACTACTTTAGCCTCTACTTCTATAACGA
Source organism: Urochloa ruziziensis (assembly GCA_015476505.1). Taxonomy (NCBI): domain Eukaryota; kingdom Viridiplantae; phylum Streptophyta; class Magnoliopsida; order Poales; family Poaceae; genus Urochloa; species Urochloa ruziziensis. The sequence goes on from CM027124.1 coordinate 11,283,959, forward strand.
TTTTACTATTCAAAAACCATCAATAAAGGAATAAGGTAGATACTATTTTCCAAATCGAGTAAATAACCAAATTAGAGTACATGCATATTCAAATTCTTCGAGGCATCCGTTTGATTTGTGTTCATATTCGAGAACATTTGAATTCGTATTCGAGTTAAAATGTGGCAAAAGGTACCCGAATCCAATTCCATATGAATCTGATCTAATTTTATCCCTTACACACCGCTGTCTCGACGTCCCAGTCGGCCAGTCCCACTACCGACGACTTCCCGCCTCCCATCCTGGGAGAACTACCTCTCACAGTCTCACCCTAGTCCCACTATATTAATACACAGTCTGCGTCATTTGATCTCTCACGAAATCTTTAGAAAGCGCGTCTTAACTGGTTCTCAACTGACCTTAAGTTTAGAGCATCTCCAACAGTTTCCCTATCTCCTTTCCCCTTTCCACTTTTTAGCCATATAAGGGAATTGGAGACAGAAAATCATCTTCAACAATTCCCTTTTTCCCTTTTCTCTGTCCCCTTCTCCCTTTATTTTCTCCTCTTTTCCTCTTTCTTTTCTCAATCTCCTCCTTCTCCCTTTCCTTCTCCCTTTCCTTTTTCTTTCTTCCCCACCACAGGATCTGCACGATCTGCACAGTTGATTCTCCCCCTCTGCCATTGCCCGCATGGCGGCCTGCAGCGCCGCCCGGCCCGTGTGCCGGCCTACTGCGCCGCCCCCTCCTTGCTCCGGTCGTCGCCGGCCCGTCGTCGAAGCGCTGCCGCCGCCGTCCCCGAGCCCGACCTCGGCACGGCTGAAGAGCGCCGCCGCCGCCGTCCCCGAGCCAGCCTTGGCGCGATTGAGGAGCGCCGCCGCCGCCGTCCTCGAGCCCGGCCTCGGCGCGGCTGAGGAGCTCCGCCGCCCCTGGACGCAAGCCTGGACTCTCCTGGCCGAGGTGAGACCCTCCGGTTATCGGCCACCGTCCGTGCTGGCCGGCCGGCCCCGCACGTCGCCAGCCGCGTCGGGCGAGCTCCGGCCGGCCCCGCACGCCGCCATGGCCGCACCGCCCGCGCTCGTCCCCCGCCGTTGCTGCCCGCGCTCGCCCCCTGTGCTCTGTGAGAAGTGGAGAACGGGAGAACAGGGAGAGAAGAAAGAGAAAGAGGAGAGGAGGAAGAAAGACTTGTGTACCTATTGAGAAGCGGGCTCCACGTGTCAGGAGGAAAGAAAGGGGAAAGGGAGAAGGGGAACTGATTTTAGCCCCTCTCCCCAATAAGCTGAAATTGTGAAAGGAAATTCCCCTATAGAAAGATAAAGGGGAAAGGGGAAAGGGGAAAGAGAAACTATTGGAGATACTCTTACATTATGCTTCTCTTCTCTCTCTCCTTTCCACTCTCCTCCACCACAACACCAGTATAATTTGACAACTCATATAACATTCTTATATCACCCTCATTATAATTGCTCTAAGCCAATTACCATAAAATCATCAAACCAAGGTAGTGTAAATCAAACCCAGCGGCGCAATCCGTTGCATTAACAACCCCGCAAGTGTGAGAGTCCACGTCCACAATTTGGGTTGGCTAAAGCATGTTACAAGATTTACTCCCTCCGTCCTGAATACAAGACGTTCCATAGATTTCAAAATAAATTAGGGATACCAGCAAAAGATGCATCTGCCTCCGACAAAAATGGTGACATTACAAGGACTTTATGAAGAAAGAGAAGTTATGGGTTTCATCCTCTAATGTACTTGAAACACAACTAGCAAGACTCTACGGCTAATCCCAATAGAAGTTTCATTTTGATATTTCTAAGATAGCCATGTAAGCGATAAAAAATGAAATGGTGTTTAAAAGTATCTCTCCCAATATAAATTTCCATGGTGTAGTTTCATAAGCTCTCAATAACATTTATTTTCATGACTCCATGTGAGTTGGTATCCGTGTAGTTTCATTGGGATGAAACTAGTGTGATCTTTCTTCTTAAATTTGATGTCATGGCATCAAAAATTTCATGTGTCATGCTAATTATTGCTTATGACCATAAAACTCCCCAGTGAGAGTAGACTAAGACTCTGTTTTGGTTGAGTTGTAGCTGTGAAAAAAGTTGGTTTGAGCTGTGGCTGTGAAAAAAAAAAACTGTTGTGAGCTGTGGGCTGTGAGAAAGCCAAAAGTCGTTTGGTTGGGCAGTTGTGGCTTTTGAGAAAACTGCTAAGTAGACCACACATATAATTCACAGCCCTCGCCACTCTAACTCTCCCCCTCTCTCACTGACAAGCCGACCCCGCTTGTCAGCCCCTTCTTCTTCCTCTCGCTGACCAGGGGGAGAATGTGCAATAGCGATCGGGGACGCTGGCCTGGGCGCACCGCCGCCAACCGCCGTGTCTTCCCCACCCCTGATTAGACCATGGACGCTGCCCAGATCCGGTTGCCCATGCCGCCTCAAGCTTGTTGTCTCCCTGCCCGACGTAGCCCGCCCTACGCTCGTCGTCTCCAAGCCCGACGCCGCCCGCAGCAAGCTCATTGCCCCGCTGCCCGCTGCAGGAGAAGGAGCCCGAGGATGAGAGAAGAGGTCGTAGGGGCGGCGGTTGGCCCGCGCTGGGGCCACGGCCAGGGTAGCCGGAGTCCAGAGAGAGAAAGAGAGAGAGAGGCCGCGGCAAAGGTTCACCAGAGAGGGAGAGGAGGTCGCTTGTTCGCGGAAGCACCCCCCTGCGGCGGATCTCACGGCGGTTCGCCCGCACAGGGGCACCGGCTCGCACGTGCAAGGGCCGCAGACAGGTTTCGCCAGATAGGGAGAGGGTCGTGACCAGGATTCACCGGAGAGGGAGAGGAGCCGTGGCCAGGATTCGCCGGAGAGGGAGAGGAGCACGCTGGCTGGCATGGAGGCGCTGCCGGAGGAGACTCGCGAACGGTGCGAACGGAATAAAACGAAGGAAAAAACGAACCGGTATCCCATAACCGATGGCAGGCAGGTAATATTGCCAAAATGTGCGCTTCACAGCTGATGAAAGTAAGTCTCGAGCTGCTGTGAGAATCGAACGGGCAAAAAGCTGCTTTTCTTAGAGCAACTCTAGCAAGGCCCCTACTCAAGCCCCTACTCAAAAAGTAGGGGCCGAGGGTGAAAGGCCCTTGTTTGGTTTTGGTAATTGAGTGACAATCTAGGTGGACTAATATGTGTTTATGTTGAGATACACAGGTGATTAGTCCATAGAGATGCACTAGTGCGAGCAACTTGAGTCATGTTGGTGAAGTGACTTGAATTCGTTGTAAAGCTCAACTAGTTGTTATAAAGGTGTGAATAAATATGAACATCATGAATTGATAAAGACCAAAAGGATGAGCATGATAAGTTATTGATCACCAAGGAAATGTTGTTGGATTGGAATTTCATATGGTGGTCATAATGAGAAAGTGAATATATTGAAGATGTGGTATGCAAGTGGTTTGTATGACAAGATGGTGAAAGACAAGCAAGATCTGGCTGCGATGGACCATGCAAGGGTGAAGGGCAAGCAAGAGGCTTGGCGCCGAGGGACCAAGGTAGTGGTGAAGGGCGAGTAAAGGCTTGGGCTGATGGACCATGAAATGTTATATGAAGCTGAGTGATCCACATCAATCATATGAAGAATGCAAGAAGATGAAAAGCATATGTTGATCGATATCATGTATATTGATGAGATAAAGTGGGCACGGTCTATATGTTCATGAACATAAAGAGCCTTGAAGAAATTATGGTGATGAACAATATGCATATGGGCATCATGGAAGACCCAATGAATTTGCTCAAGGCAAAGGTATGAAATGTAGGGCATTTCGTTTTGCCGGTCTCGGTGATTAGTGAGAAAAGACCGGATTGATAAGATAGAATGCCGTACTATTAAGAGGGGTCTTGATGATGCTTGAGTCTTTACTAGTTGTTGAAAAGCTCAATCTTGCATATGCATACTAACTTTGGCAAGGAACCGATAGTTTGCAAAGCCGCCTAGAATACGGTTGATGTTGATGGTGTGTGGTGGATCTTAGGTTGCTTTTATACTTTGATCCAATGTGTTTTGGGTCAAGCATTCAGTTGGGATGTGTAGTCCTCTGAACAAGCTTTCCATAGAGTCCAAGATCACCTAATTTGGACATCGGAGCTAAGAGTTATGACCTTTTTACTGAGCCTTGGTCATGCTGAAAAAATGAACTGCGGACCGTCCGCCACTTGTGAGGCGAACAGTCCGCGAATGGCAGACCGTCGGCCAATTCCTGGCGGACTGTCCGCCAATTCCTGGCGGACCGTCCGCAGTTGATTTTTTGACCCGCAGACCTAATGGCGGACCCTTTACACAGAAACGAGTTCTGAGGGTTCCAGGGCACTTTTATAAGGCGAACAGTCCGCGAGAGGCATTACGGTCGACTGAGAGAGACATTTATTGAGAATATAGCCGTTGGAGTTCAAATGGCAGACCGTCCGGCCTTGTAGGGCGGACAGTCCACCAAAACCGAGTGTTTCGGGCTGTTTGAATGTAACGGCTAGTTTGGGAGTGTTGGCCTATATATACCCCGTCTCCTGCACCTTGGATGGAGGCTGAGCATTCCATTGAGTATCCTTGAGCTTGAGCAAGTCCTCCCCACGAGTTTGTGCATGTGTTGCACATAAGAGAGGGTGAGAGGCAAGATTTGAGTGCATTTGCATAAGAGATTGAGCTTTAGGCACTTGGTGAAAGGTCAAGTGAGTCTTGTCTTGTTACTCTTGGTGTTTGTCGACACCTAGACGGCGTGGTGGTGCTGTGATCCGGTGATCTTCTCAAGAGAAGCTTGTGAGAAGGCCCGGTGTGCTTGTGAGAGGCTTTGTGCTCGCCTCACGGGAGTGGTGAAGAGCAACTCTAGTGGAATCGAGGTGTGGAGAGGTTCTTTGGTTCAAGCCGGATCATACATCAAGTGTGACTTGATAGAGGAGCGGTTGGAACATTGAATCCACCTCAACGTGGATTAGGGGTGATCGGCAAGTCACCGAGACCACGGGAAAAATTCGGTGTCTCTCCTTTGTGGTTTTTTCACTTGAGTTCATTTAATTTGTGCAACTTACATTCAAGCAATTTATATTCTTAGAAACATTCTTGCTTGATTATCACCCTAGGATTGCAAACCTTGATCTAGACATAGGGTGTTGGTGCACATAGTTGAGAGACATATTTTTGGGGTATAGTCGAGTTTTAATTCCGCATTATTATTGGTTAAGTCTTGTTAGAATTTTTAGAACCGACTATTCACCCCCCTCTAGTCGGCCTCCTCGATCCTACAGAGGGCAAAAAAATACACTCCAGCAAGGCTCCTACTCGGGTCCTTACTCTAGGGAGGCCCCTACTTTCCCTTCTCCAGCCCCAACTCCTACGGACCCGTAGGGAGGCCCCTACTTGGTCGTTGGGCAGTTTTCTCCGCGTGCGTCGAGCTAGAAGAAGCTGCCGGCCTTGCCCTGCTCCTCTTCATCGCGATTCCGCCGGCCACCAAGCGCCAATTCTTCAAGCTTGCAGGCCAAATCGAGCTCGAGGATGGTCATCCTCGCTGCACCGTCGCCACATCTTCCCGGAGTCCCCAACCACCGCTGCTGCCACGGCTGGCCGGAGGATTAGCTCCCAGCAGCCAACACCTCGCCCAACGGAGAGCAGGAGAGAAGTCGCGACGGTGCCGATTTGATGTCGAGGCTGCCAGATCCGGCTGTTTCTAGGCCATGACAGACGTCCCTGAGCAGCAGGGTGGCCGGTCTCGAGCTCCTTCGCTGAACCGAGCACGGACAGAGCTTCCCCGCCATCGCGCCCTTGGGCTCTGCCGCGGCCGCAACCTCGGGCTCCCCCGCCGCCCGGCCTGAGCTCCGCCGCCCGCCCTCGGGGACCCGTGGCCGCGCCCACGACCTCCCCCCACCGCTCGATTGGAGCTCCATCGCCGCCGCGGCCTCAGGCTCTCCTTGAATCCATTGGCCAGGGAGGTCGAGCACTGCCGCGCGCGCTCGGAGCTCCGGCTTCCACCGTCGGCCGGCCGCGTGGGAGGCCGCCCGACCGCGTGAGCGCCGCTTGCCGCCCAGTCTTGCCTGTCACCTCTCGAATGCTCTGGATTGGGATTTGGAAGGAAGAGAACAGGGGAAGGTGAGAGAAGAGAGGGGTCCCACATGTCATAAAAGGAAAAAAAGATTATTAGCCACTGACAGATGAGTCCCACCGGTAAGAATAAAAGTTGGGGCTTGGTTGTAGGGGCTGTTGCTGGAGTTGAGCAGAAAATTTAAGCCCCATAAAGTTGGGGCCATCCCCTACTCAATAAAATAGGGGCCCAAAGTAGGAGCTATTGCTGGAGATGCTCTTATAGCCGATGGTCTACAGCCAGGTCCTTTGGTTCAGCTGCCGGCTTTTTACAAAAGGTACAGCCTGTGAAAGCTTAACCGGGGGGGGGGGGGGGGGGGGGCGCTAAGGGCTAAGGCTAATCTCAGTAGGAGTTTCATATAGATTTCATTCTAATTAAATGAGGTGCCATATCAGCAACTTGGATGACATGATTGTGTATTTATGAAGAAAGTGATGGAAGGAGTTTGAGGATAAAACTGATGCTCACTATTTTCAACACATTGGAAACCGTGTGGAACTCCCATTGGGAGGGTTTGTGTTTTATCTCTATTTTTCATCAACTCTTATTGGTCACTTACCTACACCATTTAATTGATCCCCTTGCCTATGAAATAGTGAAATAAAACTTTGTAATGGGAGTCATAGTTTCATTCCTCAATTCAAATACCAAAAGGTAAAATGGCACCCTTTGAAGTCGCACAATGAAACTCTCCACTATAACTAGCCTAAACCCTAGAGTATATTTGAGGACGGAGAGAGTAACGTTAATTGAAAGCACCTCAAAGCGCCATTACCATACATTTTAATTAGTTTCAAAACATCAACTATAGAGTTGAAAAACGAAGGCCAATCTCAGTGCACAATTTCATTGCATAGTTATCTAGACCGAAAACTAGCTAATCGTGCTAGATGATCTTTATTGCTATGAAACTATCCTTTCATCTCATAAAACTTCCTCATCTCTTCTGGTCATGTTAGCAAAATTGGCGATTTAACATAGAGCTTAATAATGTTTAATTTGACTAAGTTTCCCAAGGCATTAAGTATATTGGTATTAATTCGTATACACCAAATGCATCATGACAAACCCGGAAGATGCGTGCTAGCTAGAGGTTTGGGGACGGATGAAAATTGTAACCAACTCACTCCGTTCCAAAATAGATGTCATTCTCGCTTCCTGAGAAGTCAACATTTTCAAAATACCGGCAATTATATATTAAAATATATAAATATTTATGCTAAGTAATTAGTATCATTGGAAAGATCATTAAGTCTAGTTTTTTAACAAATTTATTTGGAGATGAAAATGTTGCACGTTTTTTCTACAAATCTAGTCAAAGTTGAGAAAGTTTAACCGGCACGCATCCCATAACGTCATCTATTTTGGAACGGAGCAGAGGCAGACTGTTATAGCTAGCTACCACCGGTCACCGAAACCACGACGCCTGGGATTCCTCATTTTCCAACCTTGTCCTCCTTATCCGGCCACCGCCGGCGAGGCGATCCTCCCGTGCGACACCATGGATTTGGCGGTGGGCGCATCGGAGGCTACCATCAAGTCCCTCCTGACCAAGCTAGGCACCCTTCTCGCAGAGGAGTACACCTTGGTCCGGGGCGTCCGCGGCGACATCCAGTTTATTAAAGACGAGCTCGCCAGCATGCAGGCCTTCCTCAGCAACCTCGCCCACTGCAAGGACGGCCACAACGAGCAGACGGAGGACTGGATGAAGCAGATCCGCGAGGTCGCCTACGACATCGAGGACTGCGTCGACGACTACACCCACAGCCTCGATCCCGACCGCCGCGGCGACGACCTGTGGTCCAAGTTCGCGAGGGCCCTGCAGGAACTGTGGACATGGCGGCCGCGCCGCAACATTGCTGCGAAGATTGCTGAACTCAAGGAGCGGGCGAAAGATGTGGGTCAACGGCGCACCAGGTATGGCGTGTCTAATCCAGATCCTGGCAATAAGAAGGGTAGCCTGGGCGGATATTTTGCCGCTGAGCATCAGGAGACCACACGGCGGCTCGTCGGCACCAACAAGCCAGTGGGGGTGACTGAAATGAGGACTCTTCAGAACTGGATCATCTCTGGTAGAAATGAGCTCGGCGTGCTATCCATCTTCGGTTTTGGCGGCGTGGGAAAGACCACCGCCGCCATGGCGCTCTACCGGGACTGCGGAGTTCAGTTTCAGCGCCGGGCAATGGTTACTGTGTCTCATGGCACAGATCCTGTTGAAGTCCTCAAGGAAATACTGAAGCAGGTCAAGGAGAGTTACGTGCCTGATGTGCAAGGCCAGATCCATGGCACCGCAAGCGACTCTACGAAGATGAATCAAGCGTCAGCAGATCCACAAAGCATGACGAACTTCTTCCAAAAGTATATGGGCCAAATTAAGCTATGTGCGGGCAGTCAACTGGAAGGTGGCAGAGCCTCGGCCTCGAAGGAGCACGAAGCCACAAAAACGGAGCTGCAAGGACAGCTGCAAGAAAATAGGTATTGCTCTAATTTTTCACTCAATATTAAAAAGGGATGAGTATTTATTTAATTCTTCTTCCATTCATATATATTCCAATTGGTTCCCTAGCTGACATTTTATTCTGTCCGCACAGCATGAAGAGCAGCAGGTTGAGCCAAATTAGGCTGTGCCCGCGCAGTCAACTGGAAGATGGCAGAGCCTCCAAAGAGCGAGGAGAAATAAAAACGGAGCTGAAGGGACAGCTAACAAATAATAAGTATTATGCTACTTTTTACTCAGTATTATAAAGGGATGAGTATAATTTCATTGTTCTACCATATTTCAGTAGCATATACTCCTTAAAGAGTTTATTACTGTTACTATTTATAGATTTATAGGGGAATTATCATAGTTTCTTGATGTTAGTTTGGCAGCTTTTGTTTTTATTCACCATTTTTAGTCAAAAAATCTACTCCACTAATCCATGCTGGGTTAGTATTTTAAAAATATAAGCATTAGAAATACATAGATAAATTTATGACCAACAACTGTTTTCTCAGTAATTTGTTCGTACCTTAAAATAATGCCCATTTGTACACATTCTTATATCTTCCCGTATGATAAAGTTTCGTTACCAATTACTCTATATAATTTTCCATCACTATTGTTCATAGTTTTCTCCTTTGAAATGTACCTTTATATGTTTGACAGGTATTTAATTGAAATCTTAGATTGAGCTATGTGTATTGATGTCGAAATATATATTGATCATTGCTTCATACATACATTGTACATACTATGAATGGTGATACATGCCGTGAACATGTACCTTGAACTATTGTTTCTACATTAACAATGGTATACGTGGATTAGAAGTAAAAATACTTTGATATTTTTTTTATAATGACATATATAAGAGCCTACTTATTTATTTTACTAACAGTGGAGGTGGGTAAATTTTCAGGGGGTCATTTGTGGTACTATTAGTTATCTTTAATAATGGCAGAGATGGGTAATACTCCCTTCGTTCCGTAAAACCAGACGTCGTGAGCCAAACTTCAGTTTCCGAAAAAATTGACGTCCTGGCTCCTCCTGATGCGCCGCCGCGGTATTTGGACGCCTTTGCCCTCGCGCAAAATGGGGCATCCATCAAAAAAAGTTGCAGCCGCCAAGACTCGAGCCGTGGTGGCGCGACCCACGCATGGCTCTACTGGCCAACTGGACTAAAGCTATTTCTCGGAAAGAATGCACCCCCAGCTCTATTTATTAGGGGCATACAGGGAAAAATACTCCCTCCATAACTTCACCTTGGTTACAGTGATCATGTCCTAAATGTCCAGTTTTTTGGAATGGAGGGAGTATAGATGAAAATTTAGGGGGTTTACTCAAAGTTATTTTTCATAATGGCTTATTCTTTTATAAATGGTATAAGTGTGAGTGATTTAGACATAGATTTAGGGGAGAGTACTTTAGAATATTTTCAAAATGGCAAAGTAAGTATTTTTTTATAAAAAATAGATCCAATTTTTATTATTGTGAATGGCAATTAGCTAGATTCTACCAAATCAATGGTTGGATCTTTCTTATTTTTGTGAGAATTTCTCAGATTTATCTTTCTTAGTACTTCTAGCTAGTGAGGATTAACTAGAGTCCACAAATGGAGTCTCCTAACAGCAATAGTAATATATTTCATATGCGCTTCAAACAACAATTCAAGAAACTGATTAAAATCCAGATCACTCATGCTTGCATAATTTAAATATGAAATGAGCCAATTTAAATGAATTTTAATGAGAGGGATGAAGTTTACTTTGGTTTTGACTTATTTGACTCTTGCTTCACACATTCAAATAAGAATATTTTTTGAAAAATATCGGAATGTTTTCTTACAGGGATTTTAGGTCAAATTTGTGGATTGTTCTAGAAACCATCATGCTAGCCAAACAATTGAAAAGTGATTCTAGTTTACCAGAGACAAGTTTCCACCGAGAAACAGAATACAGAGCCTTACTCTCCTCCACCTAGCCCTCATCGTTTGCCTTCATTGTGCAACTGGAAAAACTTTTGGGGGGGGGGGGGGGGGGGACAACTTCGCTATTCGTCCATTTTTGATTGCTTGGAAATTCTTGTTGTTTCAATCTTCATATATATGCTTAACCAAAAGGATCTCTAGATTAACTCGGAGCTATTAGGAAATAAGACTATACTGTATATTCATGCTGGTTTTTAAAATTCTTTTAGCTTACTGCTGACAGCTGAAGCAAAATCGTTCTAATGTATATTCCTTTTTTTTTCCTCTTATTCCTTGGCAGGTATTTACTAGTGATTGATGATGTCTGGTCTTCATCGACATGGCAGCAAATCTGGAACTGTTTGCCACAAAATGCTAAAGGTAGCAGAGTTATAGTGACAACAAGATTCGAAGCTGTGGCGAAGACATCACTTGTTGAACATAAAAAATTCTATAAAATGCAAGTTCTATCCAGCAAGGATGCCAAGGAATTGTTTTACAGTAGTTTGGAACGAAGGAAGGAAGTCCAGAGGAACCAAGTACCCTCCAGAGTCTGGGAGATGTGCGGTGGCCTGCCTTTACCCATAGTTACCATGGCAGGTCTCGTGGCATCCAAACCGCTTACTGAGCAAAATGAATGGATGGAAGTCTGCGAGTCCCTGTTCCCAAAACCGCAAGTATGCCATAAACCAGAGGAATTCATGAGGATAATCAATTACTGCTACACTGCTTTGCCTAGTGATCTTAAGACTTGTTCTCTGTACCTATGCCTATTTCCCAAGGGCCGCAAGATTAGAAGGAAGCGGCTGATCAGGCGATGGATAGCCGAAGGTTTTGTCAGTGAGAAGCAGGGGTTGAGTGTGGAGGACGTTGCCGATACATGCTTCAACCAGCTCATTGAGAGGAAGATAATACGGCCCGTAGAGCACAGCCGCGATGGGAAGGTAAAGAGATGTCAAGTCCATGACATGGTGCTCGAGTACCTCATCTCCAAGGCAGGTGAAGAGAATTTTGCTACTGTGGTTGGCGGCCAGTGGTCCATGACAACACGAAGCCACAAGGTCCGCAGGCTGGCCCTCCACAGCACAGATTCCAAGCGTGCAAAGGAAGCAGATCTCATGAACTTGTCCCATGTCCGATCACTGACGGTGTTTGGGAGCCTGGACCACCTGCATCTCAAGTCATTCAAGGCTGGAATTGTGCAGGTACTGGACCTTGAAGGCTGCGGGGGGTTTAACGAGAATCGTTTCAGTGTCTCGGACATATGTAAAATGACCCTACTCAAGTACCTCAGCCTCCGAGGAACGGACGTCAAGAAATTACCCTCCAACATCGGAGAGCTCAAGTACTTGGAAACCCTGGACGTAAGAGAGACAAAGGTTCCTGAGCTGCCTCCATCTGTAGGTCAGCTGGAACGAATCAGAAACATACTTGGCGGAGACAAGGGAACATGGGCAGGGAACAAGGGAACAAAGGCCAGAGACAAGGGAACAAGGGCAGCCCTGAAGGTGCCCCGAGAGATCAAGGGAACAGCAAAAACCCTGCACGTGTTGTCAGGGATTGAGATTGTTGAGGGATCAAATAGTGCATCTGAACTTCAACTTAATCATTTTACTGGACTCAGGAAGCTGGCCATTTACAAGCTCCCAAAAACTGATCAGGTTTTGGTCTCCAAAAAAAAGAGTGACCAGATGTTGAAGGATTTAATCTCCTCCATTCAGTACCTCGGTGGTTATTATCTCCAAAGTCTTGTGATTGCCGTTGAGTCATCTGAGCTCCTTGACATGCTCGATGCTATGGAGTCCCCTCCAATATACCTGACAGCTCTTGAGCTATCTGGTAGGTTGGTTAAACTTCCAAAATGGCTCCCAGATCTCAGCAAGCTTGTTAAATTAACCCTCTCAGCGACAGCTCTACGTACAGAAAATTTGAAGCTCCTTAGCAACTTAAGGGAATTGTTTTCTCTCACCTTTTCACTCTGTGAAGCCAAATATGATCCTGATATAGCAGCCATTCTTGAGAAGAACAAGGTCGTCTACAAAGGCGAGATCTTTGTTCCGGCTGGAGGGTTCCCTAACCTCAAGCTGCTTCGCATCTTCATACCGCATCTGCCATCACTCAACTTTTCAGAAGGAGCAATGCCCACTCTCGAAAGGTTTGAACTGTGTTTCAAAAGGTTGGAAGGTCTTCATGGCATGGACAAACTTAAAAAAATCCATGATGTGATCGTGACTGTTGATGGCCAAGCAGAAGGGACAACCAAGTTGATAATAAAGGAACTGAAGGATGAAGCAAAGCAGCGTGAATATGCCCTTATTGTTAAAGAACAGTAAGATCAGACAACAACAAAAGTAAGATCGACGGGAATGCAGACATACCATGGTGTTTTATTGTTACTGCAAAATAATTTGACCTCAGCTCTGTCATCAATTAAAAATGCCGGTCCTGTGGCATCATTCTTGATATAAAATCACGGCCAACTGTACCTTATGTTTACCATTTGTTTTCATTGTGTGCTTTCAAATAATTTGTCAAACGATGATGTTGTAATGGTGGAACCAGATACCTCATTTGATTTGTTTGAAGGTGTAACATTGTATTAGCATGAATGCACGTTGTCAGATTGAGGTGATGTGAGTTGATGCCTGCAAGATTTTACAAGGGTTAATTGGATTCATGCCATTACAATTCTCACGCTTTGGAGATATTGTTGGATATATGCCCTAGAGCCAATTGGATTGGATCCACTAATGGGCCTTCAAAGTGAAAGCCCATTAGCATGGCCCATTAGCAGTAGAGGGACTAAACCATCTATTAGTCCCGTATTGTTAACAGACAAAGGGATGGGAGATTTTCCTCCTCATATATACGTGGGAGGGGGGGGGGGGGGGGGCCCTAAGCCCTAGCTGCCCCTCCCTGGCCATCGCCTTCTCCTCTCCCGCTGCCCCCCCCCCCCCTCCCGGTGCTGGCACACCGACGCTCGGCGTTCCATCCTCGTACGTGTGGATACCTCGGAGGTGCTGCGCTTGGAGCACTAGGACGAACCGCACGTGCTGCAGGACCAGACGGACGGTCGCAACTTCACGGCACTGCTACCTCGACGCACTTTTCTACACCGAGACGGTTCCGCTGCATCTGCGCGTCTAGTGGTAACGATCTGAGACCTATAACTGCAGTTGTTCCTGGTTTCGGGTACACGATTTTGTATTGTGCTAGCGTAGCCTCCCCGAATCCCTACAGTGGTATCAGAGCCGTAGCTGTTTCGTTATAGATTCGATCGTGGGCATATGGAGATATGCGTGGTTGTAGATGAGTCTCTGATCGGTTCGTGATCTTTGCTATGATGGTCGTGTAACGAATTGCTCCTACCGGTCGTTTTTTCCGCCATCGGAGCTAAGTGATACTCGTAAACCCATGCATGGTGAGATGTAGATCAATTGGATAGGTCGAATTGAACTTAGGTCAATGGCCAGGCGCATGGGATGCGTGACGGTGAAGATTGGATATGAAACCGGGTCGTGGAAAGATGCGAAAACAAGATGTTCGGTAAAACAGTCATAACTTTCGCATACGATCTCGGATGGAGACGATTTTTATATGAAAATTCATCCACAGAAAAAGTTATGTCTGATTCAGACTGCCATGGCAGTTTTGCTGAAATTAAATTTGCGAAATTCGGCCGGGAAGATTGAGTTTTCTGCGTTTTAAGTTTAGACGTCAGAATCGCCTAACTTGTTTTTTGCAGAAATTCATGTGATCGATATGGCCCTTATGTGTATGTAATGCATGTATGTAATTGAATCATGACCTGCGTGTCATGAGTGCAGCAATACGGCTGGAGCCATATGTATTGTCAAGTTAATGTAATGGCCTCCGTGCCAACCTGTGATGATCTAAGCGCGATTATGTAATTTATTTACTTGCATGCGTTAGATGTTAGTTCTTGGAGGACTCATCACTGGAGGATGGCATGAATGGATCATGGAGATGGAGACCAACATGATGGTCAACACAATGGAGATGGAGATCTACCTGTGATAATGGGTCATACCGTGTCATTATTGTGTGAATGCCGTCCTTAAACGTTCTGCTTTTGTTTACATGCGATGAATGACGTTTTTTAGCATGCGTCGATAAAAGTAGAACGATCCCTCAGTAATGTTTGAGTTTACGTGCCCTCCCAAACCTTGCACCATCATGGCTTGTACGATCAGTGGTGGGTCTATAAAATTAGGGTGCTACTGATTTTCCTCGACTAGATGGGTTCATATTGGATACTTACTCGCACGGGGTTTGGTTACCTTGAACAAAGTCATCTTAACGGTTAAGGGCTTTGGGGCACAAGAGTTGGTCACCGAGACATAAAGATATCACCCAACAACAGGAGTCATATGAGATATGATTAGCAAAGAGTTGCTTACCGATCTACCATATCTTCTAGCGGTGATGCTAAAGCTCACTAGTCGACTTGTTAGTTGTGGATCCTGAATCACTAGTAATCAATCGAGGGATATTGATTTTAGTGGGAGTAGATTCAGTTAAATGGTTAATTTAATTTACTCCGTCATGGATACGTTGTCTTATTGTTTTGCATTATTAGTTTGTTGTAGATCAATGGCACGTAATAGCACACCGTTTACTTTGCGATCGATCCTTGAGAAGGATAAGTTGAATGGAACAAACTATGTGGATTGGATCCACAACCAGAGAATTGTTCTCAAGGTAGAGAAAAAGGGAAAAAGTTCTAGACATCCCATTACCAGATAAGCCTATTGAAGATGCAACACTTACTGTGAAACAAACTTACAAGAAAGCATGTGATGCTAATCTTGAAATGAGTTGTCTAAGTAAGGTGTGGCATGCTTAAAACAGCAGAGGCTGACATTAAGAAGAGTAATGGTGGCGGCCATGTGATGGCGATCCATAACAAGCCTAACTTTAAGAAGAAGGGCAAGGCTAAAGATGTGATCAACAAGCCAAGCTCGGATCCCAAACCTGGACCAGCGCCTGATAAAAGATGCTTTTACTGTAATGAACTGGGTCACTGGAAGAGAAACTGCAAGCAATACCTATCTTCGCTAAAGAACAAGGGAAGTAAGAGTACTTCCGGTTCAGGTACGCTTCAGGTTTATGTTATAGATATCTTCCTCGCTGATTCTTATGTTAATTCTGGGTATTTGATACCGGATCGGTTGCTCATATTTGCAATTCGATGCAGGAAATAATAAGAAGTAGAAGCGTGGAAAGAGGAGAAGTTGATTTTCGCATGGGCAACAATGCAAGAGTTGCAGCGCTGACCGTCAGGACGATGCAACTTTACCTCCCATCAGGATTTATCTTGGAATTAAATAATTGTTATTGTGTTTCTAGTTTAAGTCAAAACATTGTGTCTCCTTCATGTTTGATGAAGGACGGTTATTCATTTGCGAGTGAAAACAATGGTTGTGTGATCTCTAAGAATGGCATGTTTGTGGCTTTTGCATCTATTGTGAATGGTTTGTTTATTTTAAATCTTGATGATTCGCCTATCTATAATGTAAGTGCTAAAAGGCCTCGGCCTAATGATTTAAGTCCGACCTATATGTGGCATTGTCATTTGGGTCATATAAGCAAAAAGCGCATGAAAATGCTCCATTCAGATGGACTTTTAACTTCGTTTGATTTTGAATCATACAAGACATGTGAAGCTTGTTTGCTAGGCAAGATGACCAAGCTGCCATTCACATGTTTTCCTGAGAGGGCGCATGACTTATTGGAACTCATACATACAGATGTGTGTGGACCGATGAGCACGACAGCTAGAGGTGGATTCCAATACTTCATTACCTTCACTGTTGATTTTAGTAGATATGGCTATGCCTACTTAATGAAACATAAGTCAGAAACCTTTGAAAAGTTCAAAGAATTTTAGAATGAAGTGGAAAATCAACGTGGGAAGAAAATTAAGGCCTTACGATCCGATCGTGGAGGTGAGTATTTGAGCCACGAGTTTAGCAGTCATCTAAAGAGTTGCGAAATTGTTTCACAACTTACACCGCCTGGAATGCCTCAGAGGAACGGCGTGCCCGAGCGACGTAATCGAACCTTGTTGGACATGGTACGATCAATGATGAGCCAGTCAGACCTACCGTTATCGTTTTGGGGATACGCTCTAGAAACAGCAGCTTTCACACTTAATAGGCTACCATCTAAATCCGTGGATAAGACACCATATGAGATATGGACTGGCAAGACTCCCAGTTTGCCTTTTCTGAAAATTTGAGGTTGTGAAGTGTATGTCAAGAAACTTCAGTCAGACAAGCTTACACCCAAGTCGGATAAGTGCATATTCGTGGCATATCCAAAGGAAACTATTGGGTATTATTTCTACAACCGATCAGAGTGCAAAGTGTTTGTCGCTCGAAACGGTGTTTTCTTGGAGAAAGAGTTTCTCAAAAGCGAGAAAAGTAGACAAAAGGTGTTTCTTGAAGAAATTCGAGATGAGCCTATGAGGCAAGACTCTACTAGTGATGCTAATGTAGCAGAACCAGTGGAGGCACCAGTGGTAAGAGAAGAACCACCACAACCACGAAGGTCCAAAAGGTCACGTCGCGCAACTGATAGAATGAATCTCCTAATTACGGGAGAGCGTGACATATTGTTGGTGGAAAACGATGAGCCTAGGACATATGCGGAAGCAATGATGGACCCAGATTCCGAGAAATGGCAAAGTGCCATGAGATCCGAGATAGATTCCATGGGACACAATCAAGTTTGGAACTTGGTTGATCTACCTGAGGGTGTTAGACCCATCGAGTGCAAATGGATATTTAAGAAAAAGAGAGATATGGATGGAAATGTTTACGTCTATAAAGCACAGCTTGCTGCAAAAAGGTTTTCGACAAGTTCAAGGAGTTGACTACGATGAGACATTTTCTCCAGTAGCGATGCTTAAATCTATTCGGATCATTCTAGCAATAGCTGCGTATTTCGATTATGAGATATGGCAGATGGATGTCAAAACAGCTTTCCTAAATGGAAACCTTGATGAGGACGTGTATATGATACAGCCTGAAGGTTTTGTCGATCTGGCCAATGCTGGAAAAATATGCAAGCTTCAGAAATCTATTTATGGAATAAAGCAAGCATCTCGAAGTTGGAATATTCGTTTTGATGAGGTAATCAAAGGGTTTGGTTTTCATCAAAATGTAGAAGAGCCTTGTGTTTACAAGAAAGAAAGTGGGAGCTCTGTTGTATTTCTAATCTTATATGTGGATGACATATTATTGATTGGGAATGACATTCCTATGCTGGAATCCGTAAAGACTTCACTGAAAAATAGTTTTTGTATGAAAGACTTAGGAGAAACAGCATATGTTCTGGGCATAAAGATCTATAGAGATAGATCAAGGAGGCTTATACGATTAAGCCAAGATACTTATATTGACAAGGTGCTGAAACAGTTTAGCATTGAGCAATCCAAGAAGGGGTTCTTACCTATGTCACATGGTGTACACCTCAGCAAGAATCAACGTCCTCAGACAGCTGATGAGCAAGAGCGCATGAATAATATACCATATGCTTCGGTAATTGGGTCTATCATGTATGCCATGATAAGTACTCGTCCAGATGTCTCATTTGCTCTAAGTATGACGAGCAGACACTAGTCTGATCCGGGTGAGAGTCACTGGACAGCGGTGAAAAGTATTCTTAAGTACTTCAGAAGGACTAAAGACATGTTCCTAGTCTATGGAGATGAGGAGAAGCTCGTTGTAAATGGTTACACTGATGCTAGCTTCCAAACTGATCCAAATGATTCACAGTCGCAATCGGGATTTTTATTCACAATAAATGGTGGTGCTGTGAGTTGGAAAAGTTCCAAGCAGGTGACCGTGGCTAATTCTACAATAGAAGCCGAGTACATTGCAGCTTTTGAAGCCGCAAAGGAAGGTGTTTGAATGATGAAGTTCCTCATTAAGCTTGGTGTGTTTCCAAATGCGTCTAGCCCATTGGATCTGTACTGTGACAACAATGGGGCAATTGCGTAGGCAAAGGAGCCGAGGAATCACCAAACAAACATGTACTACGAAAGTTTCATCTCATTTGAGAGTTCATTAAACGGGGTGAAATCAAGATATGCAAAATACATACGGATTCAAATGTTGATAATCTTTTGACAAAGGCTCTTTCACAGCCTAAGCATGAGGCGCACATGAGAGCTATGGGTATTAGATATCTTCTAGATTAGCTCTAGTGCAAGTGGGAGTCATATTTCGTTATATCCATGATAAAGCACTAAGTGTTCATTGAATATTCATGAAAGGCAACTTGTATTGATTGACAATTATGTGAATTGTTTGTGAAACTCTTTACTTGTATGGTTATTCTAAAGTTATCCCTGGTCGGAGTTCATGCTAGAACACACATGAACATTAGACTAGCACATGTATTAGTTGATGACTATGTTTCACAAGTCATGAACATGGAGATGTAAAACTAATAATGTGGGCACATGTACGACATGGGCTGGATTGACCCAACGTGAGATATTGTAATATTGTTCTCTGTTTCACAACGTGTATGCTTTGTCCTAAGACCTGAGATTGCCGCATGTACTCAAGATGTGAATTGACTTACTTAGAGACTATCAAACGCTACGCCGTAATTGGGTAGTTATAAAGGTAGTTTTCGGATTTGTCAGGAAGCATGCTGTGAGACATGGTCAATCAAGATGGAATTTGCCCCTCTCTATGTGAGAGAAATATCTCTGGGCCCCTCGAGTGATCGGATCAAGAAATGCATGGCCGTGCTAGGTTAATTGTTAACCTCTTGAAGGATCCGACTCACAGGTTCGAGAAAGAGAGGCCAGCTTGAAGAAGCTAGACCAAATATCGTGAGGCAAAGGGAATAGCTTGTACATAACGTTGTGGTGGTTCGTCTGAGACGATCTTTACGTGTGCATAGGAGTTGACACGTCTTGCTAGAGGCTGCTATCAACTATTGGTCGAGTAGGAGTACTCGAACCATGTCTATGTGTGCGTGAACCCATAGGGTCACACACTTAAGGGGTTTGGAACATTGAAAAACTTGACTAAGAGATTGTCTCTAGTGCAAGTGGGAGACTGTTGGATATATGCCCTAGAGCCAATTGGATTGGATCCACTAATGGGCCTTCAAAGTGGAAGCCCATTAGCATGGCCCATTAGCAGTAGAGGGATTAAACCATCTATTAGTCCCGTATTGTTAATAGACAAAGGGATGAGAGATTTTCCTCCTCATATATACGTGGGATGGGCAAAGGGGGGCGCCCCAAGCAAGTTGTGCCGCCCTAAGCCCTAGCTGCCCCTCCCTGGCCGTCGCCTTCTCCTCTCCCGCCGCGCCCCCCGGTGCTGGCACACCGACGCTCGGCGTTCCATCCTCGTACGTGTGGATACCTCGGAGGTGCTGCGCTTGGAGCACTAGGACGAACCGCACGTGCTGCAGGACCAGACGGACGGTCGCAACTTCACGGCACTGCTACCTCGACGCACTTCTCTACACCGAGACGGTTCCGCTGCATCTGCGAGTCTAGTGGTAACGATCTGAGATCTATAACTGCAGTTGTTCCTGGTTTCGGGTACACGATTTTGTATTGTGCTAGCGTAGCCTCCCCAAATCCCTACAGATATACCATTACTATTCACCTATTTGTAACCGTGCCATTACTATTTACTCTTTATCCGACATACGCCATTACTTACCCTTTCAACATGTTTTCCAAAATACTTAGACCAAATTGTCCCCATCTTCTTCCTCCTCCCCTCCCCTCCTCTCTCATGTTCATCTGTAGGAGGCCAGTGAGGGCAAGCTAAACTTGTTCTTCTCCCTGTCTGCGCGACCGTAGCTCTGCTAGTCTCGAAGTAGGACGCCAGCGGCCGCGCGTCACCTGCAGCCCCATGAATGCCTCCACGATGACCACAAAGTTCACAACCTTCTGCTTGGTTGGTCGGTGGACGGAGCTACTCCTGGAGCTCGACCTAGTTGTCCATGGCCGGCATGCTCTGCTACTTGAGAGGGAGAGGGACGATAAGCTAGCAAGGGTGCTCCTTCTTGTGCTTAATTCAGGGGAGGCCCATGGTTTGGTTTCTTGATTTGGGGAAGGTGTTGATTTGTTTGCTCTGCTCGTTGACGCGTTTGGCTGAATGAGAATGGAGGCCAGTGGGTTGCTGCTGCTTGCATCTCGCAATGAAAGATTGGGAAGCGGTGGCTTGGACTGGGTGGCTATAGACTCGAATTGGAGGGAAACAGGAGAAAGATGAGTTGGTGCTTCGGCTGTGCTTGAGCAAGCAAGAGAAAAGAGGAGGTAGAGAGAGGATAGAACTCAGGATGAGGAGAGAGCAGCTGGCGGTGGCCCCATGGTTGGACAACACTGTTGAGCTCACGACAGCATGGGCACGACATGAGCAACGATGGCGCCGAGGATGTAGGACTTCTCACCGACGAGCTTCCCTAGGCTGAACTTTGACGGCAGAGAGTTGAGCGAAAGAGAAGGGGCAACCAAGAACATAAAGGGCAATTTGGTCCACATATTTTGAGAAACATGTTAAGGGCAAGTAATGGCATATTTCAGACAAGAACAAATTATAATAGTATGGTTGGAAATAGGCAAATAGTAATGGTATATCTCCAAAGCATGAAAATTGTAATGGCATGGATCCAATTAACACATTTTACAAAGGCGATTGAGATTTGAGAGGACTTTGAATTAGTTCAAAACGTTCCTATTCGATTGTGTTAGTGCAAATGATGAACTACACCAAGCTCATTGCGTGCGTGCGGGCAACATTCCCTTTGATAGAAGAGCTGAATCGCAAACTAGCAAAAGCCGCAGTCAAGCACAGACAGCAATTCAAGTAGGCTCGTCGCCCTACTCCAAAGTAAGTAAACAAAGCCCCACAAAGCTACGCTAGCACCGCACGCCGCACATCCCTGGATTTTCGGTCAAACCAATCCCCCCGAGGCTCCGATTGAACCAACGGCGTGGGTCTCGAACTCTCGATCTCCCCGTCCCCGGAGACTAAAATAAAAGTGACGCGAAGGCCGCGGCAGAGGCGGTAGGGCAGAGGAGAGGGACGGACGGCACGCACCATGCGGACGACGCCCGGGGTGGCCTTGTATAAGTGGCCCCGATCGTCATCGACCCCATTGCCGCCGCCGCCGCCTCGCAGTTCGCTGTCCACACCCGACGGCATCGGAGCCGACGGCGACGGGGTGTGGGCTGGTGGGGACAGGAGAATCAGGAGCCGCAACCGCAACACGAGAATCGCGTAGCTGCGCGAGCAATTTTGCGCCGCCACGTAGGAATTAGACTAGTCTCAATAGGAGTTTCATAGAATTAATTATTGTGACACGTCAGCAAAAATGCTGATATGACAGAGTCATTTATGATGGGAGTCTCATCGTATACAGTATGAGAGGGACATGAAACTCTCTTGACACAGTTACCTAGTTTTGAGTCTAACTGTGCAATAAAAACTCCCCACTGAGACTGGTGCAAACGTCCCCGCGCTACTGCGTCTTCCCGTATGCGTGAGCGCTCCAAATTTGCTGACACCGTCACGTACAGAATGCAACAACATTTAAAACTTGAAAAAAATGCCATAGTTTTACAATCTGTAATTTAAATTCAATTTTGTACTCACTGATATTTCTTTTGGCAATCTTAAAAGCAAAACCACGCACTAAATTATATTCGGACAATATTTTTTATAAAAAAAAACATTTTTCGAAAACTAGAAAGGTATCGAAATTAATGTTTCCAGTGTACAAGAAAATGTTCAATGGGTTAGGAGAACAACATTCTATGGAAACAAATATTGCAGCTTCATGAACAATGGTTTTTGAAAAATGCCGTCCAATCATATCTAGGTACGGTCCTGTTTTAGAAGACAGGTGCATTTTTATAGATGCTCAAATTGGAACGATTTTATTAAAAAAGTTTTTGAGATTTTATTACATGTATAGGTGATATCAATAATTATGTTTCCATGTATATGTGAATGAATGTTTAAAGTTTATTAAGAAGCAACCAGTATAAATCATGTGCTTAGTAATGTTTGAGATAATGAGATCCGAACAAACAACCAGCGAGCAGTGTGGGTTTTCACTTTTTCTAATTCTGACGCTCAAAAAACCAAACATATCACCATATCTATCCACACCGTTGGATCCAACGATCGGGCGGCCCACGCCGGGCAGCGCACTAACTTGCGTCGCCGGCCGGCGACTGCTGCTGCACCGCTACAGTGGACTCCGGCGATGGCAGCAGCACCCCCTCCGCGCGCCCTCCTTTACCCGGAGGGAGCGGAGCGGTAGTCGGCCCCGCGCTCCCTGCAAGAGCGACGACGGCAAGCCAGCCAGCCTCCGCCAGTCAAGCAAGTCCTGCGCAGTAGCCCGAGGAGTGCGGAGGAGGAAGGGGCGCGGATGGAGGCGGAACGAGCAATGAGCGGGTGAGTTCAAATTTCTTCCTCGATTTCCCGTTCCATCCCATAGTTTCGAAAACTTCAGTTAATTTGATATGGTGTCGGTTTAGCTGCATTCCTTTTTTTTTTTCTGACCAAGGATAGGGATGCGGTTCTCGTTAATTTTCTTCGGTCATTTCGATGTGGCTACAATACAAGCTCAAATATCTTTCTCTCTCTAGAAGTAAACCTTGTTAGTATCAAGCTTTTGGGATTTTGCCATGTGTTAGTAACATTGTAACCCACCAATGTGTTCAGCTTTCCTTTTGTAGTTTCTGCTATGCAACTACTCAGTATCTTGGGTTCTGTCCTATTTTTTTTCCAAGCAGATATATGTATGCTATTATGCTAAGAGTAAGAATAGGGGTGTCCTTGGCAAATTGGTGATTATGTCCCAAAGGAAATTAAGGACCTAAATCGAAGAGTTGGGATGTGGAAATTGCAGTTATTGATGATTTGATGTAAGATATTAGCGCAGTTAATGATCATAAAATTTCTTTTTAGCAAAATACTATGTTATGTAGCTAACACTGTTTAGACATGAATTCCTCAACCAACTTATTTCTCACAAGCTAAACTGCAGTCTGTTTTGACATATCTATAGGGGCACCAAATTCTGGGTGAATTGCAAAAATGGGACTGCAAACATGTGGCTTCGCAGATTTGCCGTTCAGGCCCGCATGACATTGACTCCAGATTGTCCCATATGGCATCCACTTTGAGTGGCAAATCTGAGAAGCCACATTGTTTGCAGTCCCATGTGTATTGGCCAAATTTCATTTGGATCCTCTCTTATTACCCTCCTTCAGATCTTGACTCAAACATTTTTTTCCTGCTTTATTTTTTGCGTTTCACATCTTGATATCAGTCTTTTCCTCCTTTGCTTTGCATACGGTACAGTTTTGAGTAAACACCATTGCTTTGTGAGACTAATGATTCATGGCTGCCCATCTCGACCACCTGGCCTTTATCCATCACAACGATCACATCTGCACTTGTGACTGTGGATATTCTATGTGCAACTGTGATACTTGTGATCTTGCTTGACAGTTCTCCTTTGTTTTTCCACTCTTTTGCGCCCAAGGAATTCATCACTGCCCTCTCAGATTCACTATCTAGAGCACTTGTTGCCTCATCTAGTAGTAGTATGGTGGGCCTCTTTAGTATAGTTCTTGCAATGGCAATCCTCTGCTTCTGACCTCCAGAAAGCTGGCTTCCTTTGTCCCCAACCACAGTGTCATACCCATTTGACAGTCCGCTGATGAATTCATGTATGTTTGCTTTCATTGCAGCCTCAATTATTTCTGATTCTGACACACCCTCATTTCCATAACTGATGTTCTCTCTTATAGACATGTTAAACAAGATTGGCTCTTGCTGAACTAGTCCGATGTGCTTTCTCAGGTACCTCAGATTGTATTCTCGGATGTCCTTACCATCCACAAGGACTTGTCCTTCGCAAGGATCATAGAATCTTAGCAGAATAGCCAGCACCGTGGATTTTCCTGAACCACTTGAGCCGACCAATGCAACCCTTTGTCCTGGTTCGATAGCTAGATTGAAGCCATCAAGTATGATCACTTCTGGTCTTGAGGGATAGCTGAAACTGACATCTCGAAACTCTACATCACCTGCTACCCTTTCTTCAGACTGCACTTTTGGAACATCAGGCACAATCTGTGTTTCTCTGTCAAGTATGTCAAGTGCAGGATCCAATATTGCAATGGCTGACAAGACCATAGGGATCAAGGACCATAGCTCTGTGATGGAAGAAATTGTCATTGCAAATGCCTGATATGATCGCACACAATTTTTAAATGTTGCTAGGCCCTTGTCAAGTAGCATAATAGTGAAACTCATTGCGATGGCATGTGTCGTATGCCACAAGAAGAGGGAAGTCCCTTGTACTGCACCATATTTGATGCTCTCTATCCTGCTTTTCCGCATTGGTTCTTGGAGTGATAAGTCTGCTTTTCTTAGTATTTCATCTTCCTGAACAAATGATGCCACGGTTCGAATGTTGCTAACAGCCTCCGAAGTAAGGGAAATTAGCTTCTGGTGAGATGCAGAGAAGTCAGTGGCAAAACCTTTTGCTGACCTAACTTGTACAAGGCCAGCAATGAAGTGGAATGGCATCAAAGTCCATGCTACTAGACCCATCCTCCAGTTCACTACTGTGCTCAATATTGTGGCTATCAAAATTGAAGAGATGCATTGAACAATGAGTGACATCCGATCAGCTATGATGGTTTTAATCATGGAGGTGTCACCGACGATGCGTGTGGTTAGAAAGCCAACACTGTTCTTTGGTTGTTCAAACCAACCTATTTCATTCCGAAGAATGACTGTATTCATTGCAGAGAACTGATGTTACAATTCTGGACAATAATCTATCATAATTTTCTTTGTTAATTGCAATTGTAAGAGGCACAAAGTTATGTTTGAGTAACAAACCTGAAAAGAGTGCCTCCCTTAGGTTATTTGTTGCCCTTTCACCAACCAAGCCATATATATAGTGCTGGAAGATGTTACTGAAAAATGTGAGCAACCCGATAAGGAACAAAATTATCGAGTACTTGCTGACTGTTCTCTTTGTGTCTGGTTCAAGGTATGCCATGCCAACTGTCATGATGTAGAAAGCAAATATAGGCCTTGAGATCCCAGAGATTGCTGCTGCTGTAGAGCCCAGTAGAACCTTCCCTGGGAGCAGTTTAAAAGTCCCAAGGAATATTCTATAGAAAGTGGATGTTCTCTTTCTGATCGCTTGCTTTGGTTGTTCGGTAAGGTCTAGTTTCTTCTCTTGCTCACTTGAAGTGAAAGATGGTTTGTTGTATGTTCCATATTCTGCTCCTTCTTCATTTTCTTCTTTTACCTGACCAGTAAATCTGTTTTACCAATAACAAAAGCAAATGAGTAAGATGTAGTCCAGTTTCGTGTGGACTAAGTTAGATATGTTATTGTTGCCTTCTCTATACAGTACCATCATGGCCACTGCCATGATGGATTCAATATATGAACATTTTACTATGTGAAAAGAAGTGGACAATCGATTGCATCTACCTTGTCTCACTCTTCCCAGAATCCTTCTCTAGATTTTGCATACTGCATACACTTGAGTAGAATGCACTTTTCTCCAGCAGTTCTTCATGTGTTCCAGATTGTGCTACTCTTCCATTCTCCACATGAACAATCTTGTCTGCTTTTATGATTGTTGACATTCGGTGGGCAATCAAGATAACTGTCCTCCCTTGCATAGCTCTATCAAGAGCTTCCTGAACTATCTTCTCTGATTCAGAATCAAGTGCACTTGTTGCTTCATCAAGAAGAAGAATTGGTGGATC
This sequence comes from Urochloa ruziziensis, assembly GCA_015476505.1. Taxonomy (NCBI): domain Eukaryota; kingdom Viridiplantae; phylum Streptophyta; class Magnoliopsida; order Poales; family Poaceae; genus Urochloa; species Urochloa ruziziensis. The sequence goes on from CM027124.1 coordinate 11,310,324, forward strand.
TTTAAGAATAGCCCTTGCAATTGCTATCCTTTGTTTCTGACCACCTGATAGTTGTACACCTCTTTCTCCTACCTGTAGTGGTTGTACCACGGAAGCAATGATTAATATTTTCCACTGTTGGTAACTAACTAAATTTTATGAAAATTGTATCCTTCATATGCAACATATTGCTGCTTCTATTCTTGATTTCTTTGTACTGATCTTCCTAGTTGACAACTGAAAGATGTTCCTCAATGTCAAACCGTTTTCTTATTCGAATCACCTAACTTAATTTTGGTGAGCTATTTAAATGTATTAATAATTTTATTGTTTCATTTACAATAAAAGGGCGGCCTTTGGTGCAGTGGTAGAGCTTCACCTCCTGTGACCGGAAGGTCCAGGGTTCAAGCCCCAGCCTCTGCACATTTATGTGCAGGAAAGGCTGTGCGCTAAACAACCTGCCCCAGACCCCGCATAGTGTGGGAGCCTAAGGCACTGGGTACGCCCCTTTTTATTGTTTCATTTACAATCATAGGGAAAAGAATGTGGGGTGTTGACTAGTCTTTGCTTAAAGAACATAAAATCTTACCTCAGTTGAGTATTGGTTTGGAAGTTTGGATATAAAGGAGTGCACATTAGCTGTTTTTGCTGCTTCAAATATCTCTTCATCAGTTGCATCCATTTTGCCAATTCTCAAGTTGTCTATGATGGTACCAGAAAATAGTGCTGGCTCTTGGGAGACTGAACCTATATTTCTCCGCAAGCATTTCAGATCAAGTTCTTTAATGTTTTGATTGTCAATGAGAACCACCCCTGCATTTTATACCATATTACTCACAGAAACTTATTTTTAGAAAATGGAACTAGCAGAAAGCCAGAAACAATATTTGAATGTTATATTCTATGAATCAGTTTCCCCACCATTTCTTTTATTATTTTCTGAAGTTTCATCCTATCCTTGTTTAGAATTTAATGTGCAAAGTATGCATGTAAAATTGCAACCTCAAGACTCTGTCTTTCATAATATCAAGACTCAAAACACGTCAAGTATACCAATTGGAGAGTACAACCGTCAACAATTATTTCTGCAAAGATAGAGAGATGCTCGATAATCTTACCTGATGTGGGATCGTAAAACCTCTCTACCAGAGAAATCACTGTGCTCTTCCCACATCCACTGCTTCCCACAAGAGCTACAATATTGCCTGCCTGTATAGCCAGCGAGAAACCTTGGAGAACTGGCTTATCTTTACGGGATGGATACATGAAGTGTACCTCTCGCATTTCTATATCTCCTTTGATTTTTCCCAAGATTTTTCCATTCGATTCATAACTTATTGCTGGATTTCTTTTGATAACTTTAAATATTTCTTTCCCAGCAGCTTTTGCTTGGCTGAAGGCCTGAAGATCTGGTGCTGCATTTGATATATATCTGAATCACAGAAAACTTTGTAGAATTAATATTTTTTTGAAGGTTCTAATTCAGGATAATCATAGTATCATACCAATATGCTACATTGCTGGAAAGAGATTTCTCAGTATTACATTGCACCAGAGAGGACATTAATGACGGCCGCAATCGTTTCACCAGCTTTTGCTTTTCCTCCAGTCACAGCAGCTGCTCCAACCCAGATTACCAATGAATATGAACAGAATGTTGCAATCTGTAACATTCCCAAACCTAGACCTTTAGCCATCGCCTCTTTCTTGCTTAGCTTATATTGATTATACATGCACTTGTTGAAGGATTTGATAGCTGAGTTTTCTCCAACAAATGAGAAGACAGTCTTTATATTTGCAAGAGTCTGCATAAATTTACCATACAATTTCAATCTCAGTGTAATAAACCTAGTAAACTCTAGTGTGGCATTCATTTTCACAGATACCTGTTCTACAACAGTGGTTGCTTCCGAGACGAAAGATATTCTTGTGAGGGACATGTCAATCATCATCTTCGCATATGTTGCTCCAACCATGAGGAGCATAGGTACAACTAGCAGAGAGAGAATGCCAACTTCCCAGCAGCATGCAAAGGCAACAATAATAGCAACTACGAATGTGGAGAAGTTTGATATAAAGTGACCCATCTGAAGAAAGTAAGACAACTTTTTAAATTTTGTTACCATGAAGTATGTTTGGTGCTTTTATTTTGGTTAGTCTTGCAGTTAATATTCTAAAGGGGAAATTAATACCTTTTCACCAATTGCATCTTGTACTACACTCATGTGGTTGGTTGCTCCAGCTATGATGTTTGCAGTGGTCAAGTCAGTGTCGAAAGCTCCAATATCTTGACCAAGCACTGATCTCAGGTATGCCATCCGCATGCGTGCCATTTGCCTCTGACTTGTATACATCCAACATGCAATTTCTGCAGCAGGGCCACTGTGAGTTTGTGTAAGCTTAAACAGTTCATTGGGAAATTATTTATGTTTTTCGTATTGCTTTGCTTCCCATGATGTGGCGTTCTCTTTATTGCGTGTGTGAACAATCAGTTAGATAGGCTGCTACTGTATTCAAACTTGAAAGACACATTTCCATCCAGTTACTTTTAGCCTTTAGGCGTCCAATGAATGAGTTAACTACTACACGATAAAATTGCTTTGATAAAAAAAAGGATGAAGCAACAACCAGCTGGAACAATTATTTTTGTAACTTCATTGGCATATCAAAGTAGTTCTGATCCAGCAGTCAAGCTCAACCCAAACACTAGCCTTAGCTTTTGTAAACTTGCTGAAGCTATGGCTCACATGCAAATAATGCATTAACCAGGCAAAATGTAGTTTAAGCTAGTTCAGGCTTCATGTCCTACATAGTTTGACTGAAATCACATGTTGTGCATCTTTATCTTGGAATAATTTTGCCCCCTAGAATGTTTTTAACAAAAAGGTCTGTCAGGTTCTACATAGACACTCCATTTGGGAACAACATCGGCAATACAGAGGCCACAGTCCATGAACTCAACAAGGTTACTTACTTCATGTCCTACATAGACACTCCATTTGATGACTTGAATAATCCTGTTGTTCTTCATATAGGCTCATACTTGTCAGTTATATTAGTTCATTGAGTTTTCAGATTCGCATAGGTTCCTTTAGATCTTCAGTATGCTTTATGCAAGGCATAATTATCAGCCTGTTTTCTTTTGCTTACATTTTCAATAATATAGCAAAGTTAGAACTTAGGAGACTTCACTCACCGATCATTCCACCAGGAAGTGTAACAATTGCCAAGGCCCACATATATGGAAGTAACTGCAAACAGGATCATCGTAAGTATTCACTGTTAGTGAAATATCAAAAATTCTTTTTTTTTTGTGGAGAAATAACAACAAATCATTCAGCAGAATCAAATGGCATTTAATAGGGTAGCTTGAAAACAAACCATATTGAAGGTAAGTAAGTAACCTTGTTGAGTTCATGGACTGTGGCCTCTGTATTGCCGATGTTGTTCCCAATCACATCAACAGATTTCCCGAGTATGTAGTACGACATCGAAGGTCCCATGCCATGTATAAAGGACCCCATGGTCCCTGACACCATGAGTAACCAATCTAGTGCATCAGCGTAGCAAAGCAGGCCAAGAAACGGAAACGGCTTGTCTTCAGCCTCTGTTTCTGGTGCCATCGATGCTGGTCCTGAGCTTTTCTTATCATCTGCAATGTTAGGTTCAGATGATTCAGTGGGCCTATCCTGCTCTTGGACAAGTGGCATTGCTTTTGCTGAATCTTGTGTTATTTTGCAAAAGATTTGCAGGCACACTGAGCTTTATAGTACTAGTGTGTTTTCCATATGCACACTGACAACCATACAGCTACAAAATTGCAGGACACTTCATTGGTACTACCAAGATTCACAATTAATTACTCCAGATCCAGCCTTGAGAACATATTTTATCTATTGCTGTATCTTAGCGGCTACCGTTTTTATTCACAACTCCTTTGCTGACATGATGCAGCATGTCAAGCCCGCGTATTCAGACTCGCAAGTAAATTTTCTGGGTGATGTCTGAAACTTTAGTTGCGCAGTAAAAGTCACGTCATTGGGAAACACTAAGCATGAACCTTTTGTTGTTATAACCAAATACAGGGCATGAGGCAACTTTGTTATCATCTACAGACTACACTACTTTATGCCAGCTACAAGTCCAATCCGTAGTAGCCATGCCTTTCGTTATTGGAATCGGATCTTACTCTACATATTCCCTAGTCCTTCCAAACAACAAAAAAAGACACCATCCATCTTCCTCGTTTATATACATGATGCTTTGCTAAACATGTTTTGGCTGCATAAAAAAAAAGAAATTTGGTCTAAGCAGGGTGCTCAGTAATAAGCAAGGTAGTTTCTGTTGCAAGTCTAAAGTCTTAGCATGTCCTCTAAAGCCATGTGCCTGCATGTTAATACTTGGAATTTTCACAGTAGTCATCCTAATGCATGCACCTGTAAGCACCCTGTTATCTTTGTGGATTCATAATTATAACATTTATTTGTTTGTTTCTTATTTCATTGGAAATAAAACATCTCAGATTTGTTATTCGCAGCCCATTGTACTGAATTTGGTAGTCATATATTTTTTCTTGAACGTGCAGGAGAGCTACGTGTCATTTCCTTCAGAAGAAAGGGCACTCAACTGTACAGCACCACTCACTCAATGGTCAACGCACCCACACCCATAACCCAATCTTTTGGTATGCAATATTTAAGGCAACTCAGTTTTCTTGTTAAGGCAGTTTATTTCTTCCCATGCCATATTTTCCTGTCTGAAAATTTATTTACAAAATTAGATTCTGCCAGTCTTCAGCTGTTTCTTGGAGAGCGCTTAGTTCAAGGTGTCCTCAACCCTTAAAAAGTGACAACTAGTTCATGGACTGCACCCAGGGGAGGCAGCATAGTCCTGACTCCCTAGTGCTCTTTTAAGTAGATTCCATCTGTCGCTCCCAGAATTGATAGAGCTCTCCTTCTTGCACGGGAGGAGGCTGAGCTCTGGTCACTTGCTGGGGCAAAAGGACTGAATGCTTTGGTCGTTACAGGACTCCCTGACTAGCTGTCAGTAGGGTGAGCCTGGTGGTCATGTGGTTGAAAACTAACTTTTTTCTTCTGGCAGTGTTATAGGGTGATGTGTGTGTGAGTGTGTTGTGTTTGGTGTAAGGCTATTTTGGCCAAGCTCTCCTTTCTTAATGCAATGATATGCAGCTCTCCTGCTGTTGGAGTATAAGTGAATTGCCCACCTCTCCCCATCAGCTTAAGCTTTTGGGTTGAACTGGTTGGTGCATGCAACTCAATATGGTATCAGAGCCAGAGGTCTCGAGTTCGAATCCTGGCGGGCGCGATTAAATAAAATAATTGCAGCCCACTCCAATTTCCACGTATGCGGCCTGGGGGAGCCTGCACGTGAGGGGGAGTGTTGGAGTATAAGTGAATTGCCCACCTCTCCCCATCAGCTTAAGCTTTTGGGTTGAACTGGTTGGTGCATGCAACTCAATACCTGCATATTCGAGAAAAAAAAAGTATTGCGTACAAATGAAGCTTTGACATGGAAACTGAAACAGTGAGAAATCATTCTAGTACAGTAATTTTTTTTTAATCAAAGTGCAGTAATTTTTTTTAATTCCTTGACTATGCGTCATCAATTTAAGATGAGATAGCTATGTTATTACAATATGTGAACTGACAGCAAATGCATGTAAACAATGCTTAAGCTCCTAAAACTATTCTTTCTAGGTGTCATTGTTTTTGTCCACAATGGAACTCGACCAGCTTGCGGTTAGTCCTTCATGTTGCTTTGCAAGTGGAATAACCTTGAGTAAACGCCGTCATCTGCAGATATCAACGTTTGGTGATTACCAAGTTCAACCACCTTTCCTTTCTCCATCACAACTATCGTGTCCGCATTTATGACCGTGGATAATCTATGTGCGACAGTGATACTTGTAATCTTACTGGCTCGATCATCTTTGTTTGTCCACTCCTTAGCACCTAAAGAGCTCATTACCACCCTCTCAGATTCACCATCAAGTGCGCTAGTTGCCTCATCAAGAAGCAGAAGGACCGGCCTCTTTAATAGAGTTCTTGCGATAGCAATCCGCTGTTTCTGCCCTCCTGAGAGCTGGCTCCCTTTCTCTCCAACAACGGTGTCATAGCCTTCTGGTAAACCACTGATGAACTCATGAATGTTTGCCTTCATTGCAGCTTCGATGATTTCAGTCTCTGAAGTGCCTTCACTTCCATAGCTAATGTTGTCTCTGATAGATATGTTGAACAGGATCGGTTCTTGTTGAACCAGCCCAATCTGCTTCCTGAGCCATCTGAGATTGTAGTCCCTTATATTCTTGTTGTCGATTAACACTCTGCCTCCGTAAGGATCATAAAATCTCAGTATTAGAGCCAGTACAGAGGATTTTCCTGCACCACTTGGGCCAACCAATGCTACTCTTTGACCAGGTTCAATAAGTAGATTGAAGCCATCCAGAATGGTCACCTCTGGTCTTGATAGATAGTTGAAGTGCACATCCTGAAACTCAGTTCTCCCGATGAGCCAGCCTTTGCTTGGATTTTCTGGTTTATCTGGCACAATTTGTGTCTCTCTGTCAAGTGTGTCAAATGCAGGATTCAATACTGCAATTGCCGACATGACCATGGGAATGAGGGTCCATAACTCTGTGATGGAAGGTACTGTCAGTGAGAATATCTGGTATGATCTTATGCTGTTCTCAAATGAGGCTTGCTTTCTCTGGACCAAAACTGTGGTGTACCAAAGTGCCACTGCATGTGCAATATTCCAGAGGCAGAGGGAGATCCCTTGGATCACCCCATACTTCATGCTCTCAATCTTGGTCTTTTTCAAAGGTTCTTGTAGTGATAATTCCGCTTTCTTGATTATTTCATCTTCATAAACAAAGGATGCCACAGTTCGGATGTTGCTAGCCGCTTCTGAAGCAAGGGAGACAAGTTCCCGGTGAGCGATAGCAGAGTCACCATAGAATCCTTTGGCTGACTTGGCTTGAATAAGGCCACCAATGAAATGGCATGGCATGACTGCCCATGAAACTAAACCCATTCGCCAATTGACGTACATGCTTACGATTGTTGCTATCAGAATTGAAGAGATGCATTGTACAATGACTGCCATCCTGTCTGATATGATGGTCTTGACTGTTGAGGTGTCACTGACAATACGTGAGGTCAGAAATCCTACGCCATTCTTTGGTTTCTCAAACCAACCAAGCTCATTCCGAAGAACAGCTGCATTGGAACAAAATAATTTCATGTTGTCAGCGGCGAGAGGTATCTCATGTTAGATCTTGTGAGATTTTGGGCAAATGATGAACAAAATTCAGGGTTTTCATGTGACAGACATACCTGAAAAGAGGGCCTCCCTTAAGTTTTTCATTGCCTTTTCTCCAACAATACCATAAATATAGTGCTGCAAGATGTTACTGACCAGTGTGACCATCCCAGCTCCAAAGAATATCAAAGAATACTTGCTGACTTTTCTTTTTGCATCTGGATCGTAATATGCCACACCAATTGTCATGATGAAATAACCAAACAAGGGCTTTGAGATTCCAGAGATGGCTGCCGCTGAGGAGCCAAATAGAATACTCAGAATGTCCTCTTTATGCAGTCCATACCAAAGTCTGAAGAAAGGGTGTATTTCCCTTACAGTCTCTTTATTCGGTTGCTTCAACTCCACTCTTTCTAGTTTGTTCTTTGTTCCCTGGTTTGTAGAAAACTGCCTGATGTGTGCCTCACCAATTTCTTCCTCTATCACGTTATCGGAAGTGCTGTTTAATAAATCAAACTAACAGTAAGTTCTATGAAGTGTTCCTTCTTATATGTATTATCACTAAACTTCCTAGCATGGAATTTATGTTTTCAATAAAACCTTTTCAGTTTCTAATTCTGTTTGTCATTTTTGTTATAGTAACGCTTGAAAAGATGCATATAATACTTCATTCTGCAGTGATAATGTCATATGCAGAATACTGAGGATAAAACATTGGTCAGTTAAAGCTTTCCATTGGTTTCATTTAACTTTACCTTGCCACTTTCTTTTCAGCTTCCTTCTCTATATTTTGCATGCTGCATACATTGGAGTAGAATGTGCTTTTCTCGAGCAACTCGTGATGTGTCCCAGTTTGTGCCACTCTTCCATTCTCCACAACAACAATAGTGTCAGCATTTACAATAGTGGACATCCTGTGGGCTATCAAGATGACTGTTCTTCCGCGCATGGCTCTCTCAAGTGCATCTTGAACTAGCTTTTCTGATTCTGAATCAAGGGCACTTGTTGCTTCATCGAGAAGTAGGATTGGTGGATCCTTCAGTATTGCCCTTGCAATCGCTATTCTTTGTTTCTGGCCTCCGGATAACTGCACACCCCTTTCTCCCACCTGAACAAATTTAGTTGTTGTAAGTCCTAGCGGAAGTGATTTTTCTAGCTTTGTATGTCAAGTAATGTGGAAACATCTATGATTTTCCTATGGGGATGTATTTTGACTCTTTTTTTTTATTTTATATTTTTTATAGGAACTGTATTTTGACTCTGGATAGCCTTAGTGCATCACAAAGTGATTTCAATCCTTGAGAAATCTTGTTGGAAGTTAATGAATCAGTAGTCAAACCCTAGTCAGTTTCTTGGTTAAATACAATGACCCCAAGCATCTATGAATCGCCAGTCAGTAGTTAAAATCTTAATCAGATTCTTAGTTAAATACAATGACCCCAAGTATATATAATTGCCATAGTAAATGGAAAGGTACCTCTGTTAAGTACTCATTTGGTAGTTTGGATATGAATGACTGAACATTAGCTGTCGTTGCTGCTTTGATTATCTCTTCATCACTTGCATCCATTTTACCAATCCTCAAGTTGTCCTTTATATTACCAGAAAATAGTGATGGTTCCTGAGATACTGAAGCTATATTTCTTCGCAGCAATTTCAGATCTAGTTTCTTGATACTGTGGCTATCAATGAATACGTCACCTGCAGTATTAGGCCTTGTTACTTTACTGACACGTTTTAATACCCCTTCACCTGACATTTATTAATGCTTCATAGAAATACAATTAGTAAACAACATACGGAGTATGTTCTTTGTTTTTATTCAGAGTTTTACAGAGTCAAAATAGTATTCGCTTAGATCATGCATATAGTTGCAATGATCAGATGGTAGAATCCTACCTGAAGTTGGATCATAGAACCTTTGAAGTAGTGAAATAACAGTGCTCTTCCCACAGCCACTGCTTCCAACCAGAGCGATAACTTTTCCTGCAGGAATGGTCAGTGAGAACCCTTGGAGAATTGGCTTATCCTGGCGGGAAGGGTACGCGAAGTGCACCCTACGGAATTTGATCTCTCCATGGATCTTTTCTAGTACCGCTCCACCTTTGTCATAACTTATGGACGGCTCTCTCTTTATCACCTTGAAGACTTCTTTTCCTGCAGCTTTTGCCTGATTGAAGGTCTGAAGATCTGGTGCAGCATAGGTAATCGATCTGAATTCATGTAGAGAAATCCATTAAGTCTAGAATATGTGCAAATTAATAAAATGATTGAAGCTTTGGCAATGGATCTCAGTTTCTACAATGTTGTGTTCGAATTTCCATATTTTAGTACAGCTGAACCAATCAGTGAGGTTGTGTGATTATTACATTGCACCAAAGAGGATGCTCATAATGGCAGCTATCGTGCCACCTCCTGTTGCCTTGTTTTTGGTTACTGCAACTGCGCCAATCCAAACCATCAGTGCCCATGAACAAAAGGTCACTGCTTGGAATAATCCGAGTCCTATTCCCTTTATCATTGCTTCCTTCTTGCTTAGATTAAACTGATTTTCCATGCACTGGACAAAGGACTTCATAGCCCAGCTCTCTCCAACAAAGGAGAAGACGGTCTTGATATGTGACAAGGTCTGTAAACAAATATATACTTAGATTAAACCAATATATACTTAGATTCTGAACATAATGAAATGGGAGACCTTTATGTACTCCAATATTTCTATCTATTTCCTTTACTTAAGGTATGGCTGTTAGCTGATCTCACAATACCTGTTCTACAACTGATATTGCCTCTGACACAATAGTATTGCGTGACAACGATATGGCGTTTATCTTTTTCGTGTATGTTGCCCCAATGACAAGGATCAGAGGAATGACCAGGAAGGAAAGCATCGCAACTTGCCAGCAGCTGATAAATGCAATTATGATGCCGGCAAAGAAGGTGGAGAAGCTTGCGACAAAATGACCAAGCTGCAGAAAAGTGAACTTAGATGCAGGTTTGACCAACAGACATTCAGAAGCCTCATGTTGCTACTCCATATGTTGTAAAATCCATTACCTTCTCACCAATTGCATCTTGTATGACACTCATGTGATTGGTTACTCCAGCGATGATGGTTGCAGTGGTCAAGTCAGTGTCAAAGGCCCCCACTTCTTGTTTGAGGACTGATCTCAGAAATGCTAGCCGCATGCGCGCTGACTGTCTCTCACTTGAGTATATCCAGCAGGAGATCTCTACAGTCAATTCATTGGAGAAAAGGTTAGAAATATTTCATCACTTAAACAATGCTATGATGTTGCTATTACTGGATCTTCTATAGTTCCTGTTTCTGAATAAAAATAATATTTCTTGTGCATCACTCTTCTGCACATTACTGCTCCTTTACTGGACTTTCGGGGATATACTTTTATGTCATTGCTAATAGAGGCAAATGTGAATTTTCAACCACACTTGCATCAAAAAGGAATTTCAAGCACGTAAAAATCTCTCCTGTGTTTTATGGACTAATTTATGCATATCGACTGAGCCGATCAGTGAGCAATGTAGCAGTTCTATTTATATCTTAGTTTCATAGAACCAGACCAAAAATTACAGGGTTGTACATATTTCAGAATGTGTTCAAGACTTCAAGTCTATGATTCAACCTTCTTCTATAGTTCTTTTTAAAAGCATGAGGTGACATGCAAACACAGCACACCATGCTAGGATATTTCTTCACCAAAGGGAAAACCACATGCATCATGGAAGAAATTGAAGAATTCTTAGTCTCGACTTACCAACCATTCCAGCAGGAAGGGTGGCTGCCGCCATGTACCACACATAGGGTACCACCTTCAATCAAGAAGTAGAAAAACTGACACAAGTTAAAATCAATAGCAGACCAACATAATTAAGGTTCAAAAGACAACACAATGAGCAAAGGCTAATGATATGCATTTCATAACAATGGTTTTATCAAGTTCACCTTATACAAGGCATGGACCATGCCTTCTTGATCATTTATATTGGTTCCAAAGGCATTGAGTGCCTTCCCAAGAAGGAGATATCCAACCGGAAATGCTATGCCGTGGATGACAGACCCGATGGTTCCCAGAGCCATGAGAAGCCAATCTACTGTATCGGCGTAGCAAAGCAGCCCAAAGAATGAAAATGGCTCCTCGTCAGCACTAGCTTCGGGTGATACTGAAATTGTGCTTCTTCTTTCATCCGTATCATCAGCATGAGATGATGAAATGGAGTGATCTTCATAGTAGTTCGTGGCCATTTTTGTAATGGCTTTTGTGGTCCCTTTTGCAGTAGAGAAGCATGGAAAAGAAGATGCATATAGATGGCATCGGTATTTATAGGCATAGAAGTTGCATTCTGGGCAGGACAGTTTACACGTAGATACCAACAATTATATCTCCCAAAATGGCTTCAAACAAGCACTATAGGTACACCCAAAGTTGAAAATAAAATAGCCTGGCTGCTAAGGGATCCATGAACATATTGTATCAAGTTTACATGATTTTTCCTAAGCTGACATCAATCAGATTGTTATGAAATCATTATTCATGGATTTAGATGGAGAATAAGGGAGCAGCAAAGACATCGCTGTTTGAAATTTGGATTGACAAACCGTAAATCACTGGCCATCCTCCTTAAGTGAAAAGCCGTAATATAAGCCAAAAAGAAGATACTTCATCTGCATTCTTTTACATTTTGTTTCTACGGGACAGCAATAAGCCATTCCGTAAAATGATGTCATTTCAACATTTGTGTCAGTAAAGATGTATAGGTAATTTTTTTATACAATAATTTAGGGCACTTTTGATAAAAATGGGCTAATACCATTTCCGTGTCATAAATCAAAATAGTAAATGAAAGAGAGAATATCTTGGGAAAATAGCAGATTAATTATAGAGGTACCAAAGGTGTACAATATATAGGCAAGGATCGTCTAGGGTTTATAGACAATACCCAATCAACGGAGATCCTTGCCTAATCTACAATCAATGGCTAAAACCAACAGCCAGCCTAGGGCACAAGGCCCAGGCGTGGGCGGCACCAGGCCCATATGGCCGGCCCCCTAACAGTCCATGCTAATACACGCTAACACCCCCCCGCAGTCGTATCGTTAGCCACTGCATACATTAAGACTGGTCCTGAACTCAGTGAAGACGGCGGACGGTAGCCCCTTGGTGAAGACGTCGGCGTACTGCGAAGTGGTGGGCACATGAAGAACTCGGACATCACCAAGGGCAACTCGTTCCCGGACGAAGTGCAGATCAATCTCAATATGCTTGGTACGTTGATGCTGGACGGGGTTGGAAGACATGTAGACGGCACTGATGTTATCACAATACACCAGTGTAGCTCGGTGTAGAGGGGCGTGGAGCTCAAGAAGGAGCTGACGCAGCCAGGTGGCCTCGGCAACCCCATTGGCAACAGCGCGATACTCAGCCTCGGCGCTTGATCTGGAGACGGTGTTCTGACGCTTGGAGGACCAGGAGATGAGACTGTCCCCAAGAAACACAGCATAGCCCGAGGTGGACTTGCGCGTATCTGGACAACCGGCCCAATCAGCATCAGTGTAGACCACGAGATCAGTAGCGGAGGATGGTCGCAGCTTGAGACCCAAATCCAGTGTGCCACGGACATAGCGAAGAATCCTCTTCAGAGCGGCAAGATGCGGTTCCCGGGGATCATGCATGTGAAGACAGACCTGCTGAACAGCATAGCTAATGTCCGGGCGAGTGAAAGTCAGCCACTGCAAGGCACCAGCAAGGCTGCGGTAATCTGAAGCATCGGAGACAGGAGCACCATCTGCGGCAGGCACCTTGGGATTTGTGTCGACCGGAGTGAGACACGGCTTGCACTCAGCCATCCCCGCGCGATCAAGAAGCTCTATCATGTACTGGCGCTGAGAGAGAAGAAGGCCATCGTCGGAACGCTGAACATGCATCCCAAGAAAATGATGCAGCTCACCGAGGTCCTTCATGGAGAACTCCTGTTGCAGGGCCGAGATGACCCAACGAAGAAGTGGCGATGAAGAGGCCGTGAGGACGATGTCATCAACATACAGCAACAGGTAGGCAAGATCTAAGCCGCGGCGGTAGACGAAGAGCGATGTATCTGACTTGGCTTCGACAAATCCCAGAGAGAGCAAGTGAGAGGTAATCCTGGTGAACCACGCACGGGGCGCTTGCTTCAGTCCGTACAGAGACTTGTTCAGCTTGCAGACGTAATCTGGGTGAGTGGAATCCTCGAACCCGGATGGCTGGGCGCTGTAAACTGTCTCGGAGAGGGTGCCATGAAGGAAGGCATTCTTCACATCGAGCTGGTGCACGGGCCAACGACGAGAGAGAGCCAGTGAGAGAACAGTCCGCACTGTAGCAGGCTTCACCACGGGACTGAACGTCTCAGAGAAGTCCACACCGGGGCGCTGAGTGAATCCGCGAAGAACCCAGCGCGCCTTATACCGCTCCAGGGTACCATCGGCGTTGAACTTGTGCTTGAAGACCCATTTGCCCGTCACCACGTTAGCATGAGAAGGCCGCGGCACAAGATCCCAGGTGTGATTCTCCAGGAGAGCAGTATGCTCTTCGACCATGGCAGCGCGCCAAGCAGGGTCGGCGAGGCCGCCACGGTATGTCCTGGGCACCGGAGACAGCTGGACAGCGTGGTACAGCGACGGAATGCGAAAGCCCTTCTTTGCACGTGTCGCCATGGAGTGCTGATTAGCCACGGGGCGAACAGCAACGGCGCCTTTGGGAAGAGACGCGGGCGGCGCCGGTGCTTCTGGTTCAGGCGCAGGGACGTCCTGCACGGGCGCCGGTGCAGCCTGGGCGGCCTGCGCGGGCGCGGGAGCAGCCGGCGCGGGCGCTGATGCTGCCTGCGCGGGCGCTGGAGCAGCCGACGCGGGCGCTGGTGCGGCCGGCGCGGCTGGCGCTGGAGGAGCGGCCGACGCGGGCGCTGGTGCGGCCGGCGCGGCTGACGCTGGAGGGTCCCGAGCCCTACGGGAGTAGGCGAACGGGTAGAACTGGAAGCCCGGGGGTGGCCCGCGCGTGTCGACCCTCGGAGGCCCCTGGACCGCACGGAGGGCCGGTGTGATGTACCGAGGGGACGCAGCGGGCGAGGGGGATCCTGGGGACGCCGGCGAGGCCGCGTGTGGCGCGGGCGACGAGGGAGACGGGGCCGCGCGTGGCGCTGGCGTCGTCGGTGCCGCGCGTGGCGCGGGCGTCGTCGGGGCCGCGCGTGGCGCGGGCGTCGTCGAGGCCGCGCGTGGCGCAGGCGAGTGCTCCAGCAGGCGCCGTCCGGGAGGGACGTAGAGCGCGGGAGCTGCCGGGGCGTCTTCGAGTGATGACGAAGTGGCCGAGGGAGTTCCTGCAGAAGATGAAAGAGGTCTGTGTGGTCCAATAGGGACTGGCACAGTGTCAGCAGCGTCAAGAAACTCGAAGGTCGCAGGTGTACGTGGCCCGTCGCGATCAGCAAAAGGGAAGGTAGTTTCATCGAAGATGACATGCCGTGAAATGATGATGCGGTTAGACGAGAGGTCAAGACAGCGGTATCCTTTATGGTGATCGGAGTAGCCAAGGAAAACACACAGGGCAGACCTGGGAGCGAGTTTATGAGGGGTTGTGGCGGACAGGTTTGGGTAACACTTGCACCCGAAGACTCGTAGATGCTCGTATGCCGGTGCAGCGCCATACAAGGCGAAGTGTGGCGTAGAGAAGGCTAGAGTTTTGGTGGGCAAGATGTTAATCAAAGTAGTGGCCGTCGAGAGGGCCTCAATCCAGTAGGAAGGAGGCATGGATGCCTGAAACAGCAGGGAGCGAACGACATTATTAATGGATCGAATAATACGTTCAGCTTTACCGTTCTGGGAGGAGGTGTAGGGACAGGACATGCGAAGATGAATGCCCCGGGTGAGGAAGAAGGTGCGGGCGCTGGAGTTGTCGAACTCGCGCCCGTTGTCGCACTGAACGGCCTTCACAGTGGCGCCGAACTGGGTCGAGACGTAGGAAACGAAGTTCGCGATCGTGCTGAAAGTGTCAGATTTAACACGGAGAGGAAAGGTCCACAGGTAATGAGTGCAATCATCAAGAATGACCAAATAATATTTGTATCCAGAGACACTAACAACCGGAGATGTCCAAAGATCACAATGAATAAGATCAAACTTATTTGACGCACGAGATGCAGACGCATGAAAGGGCAAGCGAACATGACGCCCTAACTGACAAGCATGACATAAGCTAGAACAATCCTCTATCTGACAAGACACACTAGAAGAAAGCTTCGATAACGCCTCATGACCAGGGTGACCGAGCCGACGATGCCACAACGGTGAGGCGGCCTTGGCGACAAGGGAATGAGCAGGACCGGGATGCAGGGGGTACAACGGACCGGAGCTATTGCACCTGACGATCACGTTCCTGGAGTTGAGATCCTTCACAGAACAACCAGTGGGGTCAAACTCGACAGAACAATTATTATCGGTGGTAAACTGACGAACAGAGATAAGATTCTTAATAATTTGTGGAGAAACAAGGACATTATTAAGACGTAAAGCATGAGGTGACTCTGTGGAGCCAGTGGCAGTGACAGGAATCATGGAGCCATTACCAACAACAATTGAAGATGGAGCAGGATACCGCTGGGAATAAAGGCGTGAAAGGAAATCAGGAGATGATGTCATGTGTGAGGAAGCACCTGAATCGAAGGTCCAGTCGGTGTTCGCGGGCGGAGTCAGCGTGGCCGTGCTGAAGGCGGAGGCCAGCGACTGCTGATCCCAGGAGGGGAGGCCGACCAGGGGGTTGTAGTAGGGCGGCGCACCCCACTGACCGGCCGCTTCTGGAGCGACGGGCGCCGGCTGCTGCTGCTGCGCGACGAGGGCGTGCTGCTGCTGCTGCTGCTGGCGCGGCTGGGGGATGGGCGCCAAGGGAGGACGGGGGCCAGGCCACATCTGGATGGTCCCCGTCCACGGGTTGTAGAAGGTGGGCCACCCACCAGGAGGAGCGGCAGTCTTGCCGCCAGACTGCTGCTGCTGGCCGCCGCCAGGCTGCTGGGAGGAGCGCTGGCCGTTGCCAGCGTTGTTGCCGCCGCCGCCGCCGCCGCCGCGCTTGCTGCGGCGGCTGGAGTTCTTGGAGCCGTTGCCAGCCCCCCCGGAGTTGCTGCTGGTAGGCGGTGGGGAAGGGCTGGCGGCCGGCTTGGTGGTGGCGGTGAGGGCGGCAGCCGGAGAGGGGTCCCGGGCCTCCAGGGTGATCTCCTCCAGGATGAGATCATCGCGGGCGTCGAGGAAGGACGGGAACGGGCGAGCGCGACGAAGCAGCGTGCCGACGTGGGTGAAGCGCTCGTTGAGCCCGCGGATGACGTTGAGGACGAGGGTGCGGTCGGTCACGACCTCACCCAGGGCAGTGAGATCTTCAGCCATCTTCTTGAGACGGCGACAGTACTCGCCCACGGAGAGGTCACCCTGGACGAAGGTGCGGAACTTCGTTTCCAGCTGGATGGAGCGAGCCTCGCGGTTCCCAAGGAACTGAGACTCGACGGCGAGCCAGGCAGCCCGGGCGGTGGAGCCCCGGGAGGAGACGATGTCGGCGAGGTCGTCGGTGAGGGAGCCGAGCACCCAGGACTTCACGACGCAGTCCATCCGATCCCAATCAGGAGAAGGGAGCGGATTGTCGCAGTGGACATGATCCTGGAGAGAAAACTTGCCGAGGGTCAACAGGAACTGATCGCGCCAACGACCGTAGTTACCGGAGTCGACGTCGAGGACGATGTGGACGAGGCTGCGGATGTTGTTGACGGCGACGGCCTGGGCATGGAGGTTGAGGAGGGCCGAGGCCTCCTGGACCAGCATGGCGGCGTGAAGATCCTTGGGCAAGGAAGAGGTGGCCTCCTGCGATGATGAGGGCTTCATGGCCGCGGCGGCGGCGGCAAGCGCGATCCGTTCCTGATCAGCGCGCGCGAGAGCGGCTTCCCGAGCCGAGGCGGCGGCGGCTGCATCCTCTTCAGCCTTGGCGAGACGGGCGAGTGCTTCCTGGTACGCCTGCTGGCGTTCCTGGGCCTCGGCGCTGGCCTTCTCCTTGGCCAGGCGCCGAGAGACCTCGTCGTTCTGGACCGAGGTGACGGAGGGGGACAGATCGGCAGACTTGTCCTTGGGGGCGTCGCCCTTGGGCGAGGGCGGCGGTGTGTCCGGCATGGCGCGGCGCAGCAGGAAGGCTGGCACGCAGGAAGGCACAGCACGGCGAGAAGGGCCGGCGCGCCTAGGGCAGCGGAAGGGAGGAGAACCGGACTCGTGATACCATGAAAGAGAGAATATCTTGGGAAAATAGCAGATTAATTATAGAGGTACCAAAGGTGTACAATATATATAGGCAAGGATCGTCTAGGGTTTATAGACAATACCCAATCAACGGAGATCCTTGCCTAATCTACAATCAATGGCTAAAACCAACAGCCAGCCTAGGGCACAAGGCCCAGGCGTGGGCGGCACCAGGCCCATATGGCCGGCCCCCTAACAGTCCATGCTAATACACGCTAACAGTAAATACCTTTTTAGGATTATTATTTGTCAGAGTTGTAATATTTGCATGGCACAAATTTTTTGAGAGTGAAAGTTGCATCAGAAAGTTAAATCAATGTCTTGGATCTCACTTTAAAGATCCCTTTTCCTTACCAATTAAATAAATTACTTGCCTCCCGGTATGATAGTGATGTTAAAAAGAATGAAGATCTGATCTGGATAATAGGTTAAGGAGCGCTTACATGACCAAGGCGGGTGTCAAGGAATAATTGGGGCATAATTCGAGCATATGCCTTTTGAGACTGCACATAAGACACCCGGCTGTCCATGTCTTGTGTCATTGCAACCAGCCCTGAATGTTTGTCTGCACCTGGAGACATTTTGGCATTTTGTCGATGCATTGCTTCCAAGAGGGAACGTACAAAAACGCTAAGCATTGCAGTGTCCCTCCTCGTTGCCGGAAACTAATGCTGATCTGGGCCCTGGAGCAATGCATTGCCGGCTAACAATGCCAATGTGTTCTCTGAACTTTTTGGTGAAACTTTGTCATCGGAATTGACGATGACTAACAGCTTCACGAGTCTGTAACACATTGTGCAGGATGCTAATGTGTTCTCTAAGCTTTTGCTGAAACTGTCATCAGAATTGACAATGACTACCAGCTTCACTGTAAGTCTGTAACGCATTGTGCAGGATGCTGTTGGGGACGCGGAGGCGCACCGACAGCTGGTTGGTTCGTCAAGGGGTCGTTTCTACCATATATTTGAACTTTTCTGGGAGTACCAAATCGGTTCATTCCGTGAATCCGGCACAACCACCTCGAGTTTACAGCTTCTCAGCTCTCGGAGCTCGGAAGGTCAATTGGATGCTTGGAAGGAGACACTTAAGTGGCTGGACTGCTTGGAGCAATTCTGTTGGATTCATTTGCTGACTGATCATCTTTGGAACACGGTTCTCAGACGCTGCAGCAGCATATGCTACCGGTTTTTTTGTTGGGATCAAGTGTTGTCATCTCATAATCCGAATGACATGTTACTTTCGTTCATGGGATAACCTGAGAATATCCGGATGCCATGAACACACCAGGAATGACTTGTTCAACGGCATGTTTGAAAAAAATCCAAATATATGTTCATGTGTCTCGTATGTCTGTTTGTCCTCCAATCATCATTGCTGATATGTTTCGCGCGTTGGGGGGCCGCCTGCTGAATATTATGCTGAGCTGACGCATTCTGTGTGTCTGTGTTCTATCAGCTCGGCAGATTTGGATCATGGCGGATTAATACGATGTTCTTGAATTTCATATGCCCTGTTTGTGTCCTGATTGAAACAACTCTGCGTAGGAAGAATCGTCGAAGTAGTTTCCCAGGGATACTAGGATATACATCTATATCTATATACTACAAAGAGCGAAAGATTTTTGACGGTCAATCGTCAAAAGACACACATTGGTCCGACAGGTGGGCCTTTCGTCATTCGTCAAAGTTATCTTACACTGTCGGATTTTATGATGATCGAATGCTCTAGATTAATCTAAATCCATACCCTTAATCTAAAGAGCTGAGTTTATGTAGACTACATCTCTAATTTAATACATCATGCTTTTTTTTTTGCACCAAAAAATCCTACCAAACATAATGTATACCACTGTATACGAGGCCACGCTTCAAGCGCACTCTTGGTTCTTTTTTTTTTCCCTCCGTGCGTACATGATCGTTTCATGAACGTTGTTACTTGAGTTTCTTCAGATTGGCCCACATGTAATTGTCTGTACAGACTGATGTGATCGTATACGGTTTGGATTTTCGAGATAATAACTAATAAAGACGTGTAGATTGCTACAGAAAGAATCCTAGATGTTATAACACGAGGTTGTTTCTTCCTGATAGAGTAATTCCATACCCTACCTTGCCTTATTGGGTTAGTTTTTTTACTTTTTATGGAACTGCAAGCACCCGAACGTCCAATTGATAAGATGGAAATATTACGGCCCCAACATGTCATTATTGTGGACATGTTTGTCTATTTTAACATGTCACCGTCAGATTTTATGATAATCAGACGCTCCAGATTAATCTAAAGAGTCTATTTTGACTACATCTCTAATTTAGTTATTTTTTAAAAACACGTGCCTGCAACACGTGCCCTTCTACTAAAAAGTAAATTTGTTTATATATCTATCTATACTATAAAGGACGACGGATTTGACGGTCATACAAATCTTACGTGTTACTCTTACACCTCCTACACTGTCGGATTTTATTTTACGATGATCGAACGCTCGAGATTAATCTAAAGAGTTCATGTTGACTACATTACTCTTACACCGTCGGATTTTATGATGATCGAAAGCTCTAGATTAATCTAAAGAGTTCATATTGACTACATCACTAATTTAGTGATTTTTTTTAAAAAAACACGTGCCTGTGGCACGTGCCCTTCTGCTAGTATACTATAAAAGACGACGAAATTTTCGTACCAAATCTTACGTGTTACTCTTACCCCTTCAACACCGTCGGATTTTATGATGACGATCGGGCGCTCTAGATTAATTTAAAGAGTTCAAGTTGACTACATTACTCGTACAGCGTCGGATTTTATGATGATCTAACGCTCTAGATAATTCTAAGAGTAAAATGCACCAGTGGTCCATCAACTTGTAGGAAGGTGTCACTTAGGTCCATCAACTCTGAAAGTGCATTTTTGGGTCCATAAACTTTTTAAGTGATTCATTGTAGGTCCATACCCCTTCGTTTATGTTTGTATTTTACAAAAGCCTCCCTCTATTTCTTTTTCTTTCACATGGATAGCCTCGCGTTGCCGTTCATGCCGACCAGCGACAATGCAAAAGAGTACCAAGAACGCAAGAATATGCGGGCGCTGCGGCCGCTAATAACAGCGCTGCAACAGCGACGCGAGGTGGTTCTTGGTATGGCCGTGACACGAGGCCGCGAGCAAGCACGCTGGCGGCATCTGGTAGGTCTCGTCCCTCAACATCGAGAGATCGAGGACAGTGTCCTCAGCTCAACGAGCACGCAAGTGGTGGCCGGCGGCATGGGCCTCATCGATTGGCTGCATACTCACGCGGATGAAGCTGCTCAAATTAATCGCCAGATTACACAGATTAGAACCTTTTTTTGGATGGATAGTGGCCGAAAGCACGGCGGTGCTGTTTTCAATTGGAAGGTTCCAATAAAAATTCAGGAAAGCATGCACCGTGGGGGCGGCCATGGGGTTGCAACGCCGCTAGTGTAGGACGAATGCTCAGGACAGGAGTGCGGCGGACGGGGGCTCGTGATGGCGCGGTGAGGGTAGGCAGGAGTAGTGGCACGGTGGCACTCGGCAGCACTGCAGCAGCGGCACCATGCGTAGAAGGCGATGAGGTTGTCGATTTGCTTGGCGGCGCCGAGCTGGTGCTGGTCTGCTTGAAGCCTTGAACGGCGGCGCTGAGCTGTTGCTGGTCTGCTTGAAGCCTTGAACGGCGGCGCAGGGTTGAACGGCGGCGCAGGGTTGTCTATGTGAAAGAAAAAGAAATAGAGGGAGGTTTTTGTAAAATAAAAACATAAACGAAGGGGTATGGACCTCTGGTGAATCACTTAAAAAGTTTATGGACCCAAAAATGAACTTTCCGAGTTGATGGACCTAAGTGACACCACCCTACAAGTTGATGGACCTCTGGTGCATTTTACTCTAATTCTAAAGAGTCCACGTTGACTACAACATTAATTTAGTAATTTTCTAAAACACGTGTTTGTGGTAAGTGCCCTTCTGCTAGTATATTGAAAAGTACAACATAAAATATTTGTTTCGTCAATGGTCCTTCGTCAAATAATATGGATCATTGGTCCGATAGGTGGGCTCACAAAACACGTGCCGCATTCCCCTATGCTAGTATATGCAAATGTTGTACAACTACAAGAGGCCGCGCCTTTGTTGTCCCAGCAGCTTGGAACTCGCTCACGTCAAAGTTTTTGTCGCGCAAAGGGACGTGTCATGACTTGTCACGTTCTTTTTTGGCACGAAGAGTGGCAACGGGACATATGGCCTGATTGGTTTAGTGTCAATATTTGCCCTACCAAAACGAAGGCATGCCAAAAGTTTTTGGCCATGGCTTGGTTTATTACGTCCAAAAAATTGGCACTCCAACTTTTTTAGCCAAATCTATAGCAAGTTTCTAGAAACTTCTTGAGCTCGTAAGTGAACTTTGCCATGTTTTGGCATAAAACCAAGTGAATGTCCAAAAATTTTGCCATAATTTTGACATGCCCTGATTTTGGCAAGGCATAATTTTAGCTTGCCCTCATTTTGGTTTGGCACGTATTGGAAGCCAACCAACCAGGCTAATAATCTTCTAGCGTTTCCCTATGTGAAAGTGAAACGCTATTTTGATAAGTCATTTTCGATTCAGCTTCTGTGTCAGACTGTCAAGTTCTAGCGTTTTCTTCGATTCCTAGAGTTAGTTTCCCTAAAAGTCTCGCCACTATTTTTCTTTCAAAGAAATATACTACAGTACACGTTTGCTATATTGTATGACACAAAGTATGCATCAGAATTCCCGTGCACCGCAGGCCCATGTCTATAGTTGGGAATGCACTTACATTTGTGCAAGAGATATGGTAGAGAAGAAGACCTTCTCAAATTTGATTGTGATTTTTTATCTTGTTTTGTTTTTACTCGCAAAAAACGTACTCGATGACGTCTTTTGTAATAATTTGTAAAAGGAAAAACAGTTGCATTTTAAGCTAGACTAGACTCTTGCACAACTTCTGAATTGTGATGCACCATTGAAAGCCTGTTCGAACAGTCGCCACTTCTCCAAACTGGGCCTTAGACACTCCTTCAAAAAGCAAAAGGCCGAACGAAAACGTTTATTGGGCCGGATCGGCCCAGCAAAATTCTTCTGGATCGCCATTATATCTCAACACCACGGCCTTTTAAACTTGGGGTTCGGCCACGCCAGACCCAAACATTATGGGCCGCGCAACAGCGTCCAAGCCTGACCCATGTATCATCAGAACCAAAAACCCCTCGCCGGAGCCCATACTGTCCCCCCACGTGCGCGCTCACCACTGACCCAGTCCAAACCCGAGCCCGGAGCCCGCGACCTCACCGGCGGCGGCGGTCGCGTCGCCGGCGGTGGCTGATGGCCTCCACCTCCGCCTCCACCTCAGGCGGTGGTGCGCGGCCGTGGCGCACCGCCCTGCTCACCCTTCGCGACGAGTCCCTCGCCTCGCCCTCCCCCGCGGCGCTGCTGGCGCTCCTCCGCCGCGTCCTCCTCTCCCCGGCCTCGCCTTCGCTCGCCGCGTCCGCAGCCGTGCTCTCCCCTCACGAGGTGCGGCTTTCTGATCTCCCTCCGTCTCCGCCCCGCTTTGGCTCGGCTCGATCTCACTCGACCTGGCGTCTCGCGTGTTGCAGGTGGGCTTGGATGTGGCGTTCCTCGCGGAGACGGCCGCGGCGGCGGCCTCTTGCCCCGGCGCCGACGACGCGCTGCGCGGCGTCTGCCACCTGGTAATGGTTCTGTGCTTCCACTCCGTCGAGACGACATGGTGGACTGTAACCATGTTTAGTTCATAACTGTAGATCATTCTCATCAATTCATCATTACACTCTGTTCTCTGAGGATTGGTCAGGACAATGTGGCTCGAATTCAGTTAGTTCTAGTTACAATTAGTTGGAGGCTTTAGGCCCACTGTTTATCCATTTTGCTGTCACTTGCCATCAGCAGTGTCTTTTTAGTCCCAAGCGTCAGATTTCTATGTTGTGAATAACCTGTTATCTCTAATCAATTTGAACCATAAAGAAGTTAAACCTTTTTACATTCTGTCGGGCTATTGGCAGCACATTCATTTTCTTTTCTTTCTACTGAAAATATGTGGATCAATTTTCTAAAAATCTACTTGTGCAGATCCATGACATCATGTGCAAAACAAATATGGAGATTGACTCTTCTGGTCGGCTTGCAATCTTGAAGTTTCTTGATACACTTTTGAAATGCTCGATTGACAGAGCATGTGTGAAGGGCCTCTCTGTTGGGACAGCTGCAATGAGTACAACATCTGAATGTTTACAGATTCTCAGGTTAGTCCTTTTGACTTTTACGAAATACGGAGTACTTGAGAAGCTGCCTTCTGTACTTGTGTCCTTTATATTAAGAATGAATGTCCTGTTTGTTTGCTAATGTTCATGTTCTGGCTGAACTTTCAATGTCAAATATTTTTGATTCTATCTTGCTTCTTTCGACACATGACATACATCTAGCTATACTAATATAGCGTACCCTTCCATAAATCAGTAAATGGTGGGTTTGCTGCGGTAGCCCACCCGTTTCATATGTCTTTATTCCACATAAACCATGCCCTTTTTGTTAAAACTCACTGCGCAACTTGCCAGGTTTTTTTTTTTTTTTTTTTGGGTGTGATAATGGTGGTTGCAGTTTAATGTCTCATTTTGCAATTATTCTTGGAAAAAAAACCTGTTTTTAGTTGAACCATATGTGGTGGCAAAATTATTGTAATTGAATGATGTGATACCTGTACTCTAGGTCTCTACCATCATTCTGGTTAATTAAAACGTCATCAGGCATGCACAAGCTTTGTATTTCTCCTAAATGTTTGCTTTTCTTGATGGCCAGGTTTTGGAACCGGGATTATGGAAGAAGTAGTTCGTTAACTGAAAATTCACATTCACTAACTGTGGTTATCTCGATTGTATCATGCTTGCAAGCTGAGCTGAACCTCTCTTATAAACCAAATGGCGTTGGCATTTCGTCCCGCGATTCTGGATCAGTGAGTAACAAAAATTCCAATACCTGGGATATGATAATATCTGCGTTTTCCATGATGGAAGATATGTTATGTAAGATTGCATCAAGTATGACGGAAGATTTGTGGCAGTCTGTCATTGAGGTTTGTGGTTTTAGACCTTTTTGTTGTTCTGCTTGGTTGTGTAACATGGGCATTGACTGACTAGCAAGTATGGCAGCAAGGAAATTAGCAGCTTTCATTATAGTACACAACCACCATTAGTGATTTAGAGCTTCCTCCACGATTGATCACCAAGGCTTCTGCTGTCAGTTGAGACATCAAGTACTCGCTGATGCACATTGCACATCTGTTCTGTTGCTTGACTTGAGGTTCTCATGTCTGTGTGCACTAGTCTTCTATTTTAATTTTTAACCCCAGTCTCAATTTTTGTACCTTTTAGGTCTTAAGAAAAGTTATGGATTTTGTGACAGCAAGGAACCTTATTATGGAGACTAGTATCATGTCAAGGTTAGTACTTTGATATTTTCATGGATTAAAGTGAATTGGATGGGTGGTGAAGTCAAAGCTCTCCATATTTTCAGATTTTATACTTCCTTTCTTCGTTGTCTACATTTGGTTCTTTCGGACCCCAAAGGACCACTTTCAGGGCATGTAAGTATAAAAGGAATTTTAATTTTCATTCTAACTAATTTTGTACCTGTTGTTCTTGATTGTAACAGTGTGCATAAAACTTTAAGGTTGCAGGGTTTGTGGCTAATCTGCAAATATTTTTCGTATATGGGTTGAGGTCAGCTTCATCTCCTGCACTAGCTCCAAAAGAATTCAGAACAGATTCAAAGCCCAGAGCTTCACATCGTGGACGATATAGACCACCTCATTTGCGGAACAAGGCTGGAAGAGAGAATGATTCACTAGAAGGTCAAAGTTCAGATAGTGAATATTCTCAATATGATTTAAGCTCATCAGATTCAGATCTGAGTGATAGTGATGGTTATGCAAAAAGTGGAGACCGCTTCCATAGTTCAAAGGCTAGGTTAACTGCCATCCTTTGTATACAGGTGTGTAGATACACATTATTCCTTAAATCACATGTCTTCCTTCTTTATTTTGATGCATCCATTTGTATCATTGTTTCCTTGTTCACCTGTACAGCTTAGGTAACTTTATAGTGGAGCTAAGATTTAAGATATAATGGAATGTGTGTCCTTCATAGTTACTTTTTAGTGATCGTTGCTCTTTTTATTATTGAATATGAATGGGTGGTGGTACACTTTAATGGGTACATACTCCACCTATTGAATAACCTGGCCAACTCCATGCCCATATGCCAATTCGTAGAACTTTTGATATGCTTTTTTTGAGTTTTTTTAAGTTTACAAATTGAATTAAACTTCTAGAGCTAAAAAAATGTATTTTACAGAATATCTAAAAATAGCACCTGCATGAGCTAATTTAAGTTCCACTACTTGATGTCATCTTGAAGTTGTGGCATATGGGATATCATCAAATATCGAATACAACATCACATATTTCAACATATTCATACAGTTTAAGTAACAACTCACTATCTGTTCTCACTTCTTTAAGGATATCTGTCGTGCTGATCCAAAGTTACTTACTTCGCAATGGCCAATACTTTTGCCCGAGAATGATGTTCTCCAACAAAGGTAAACTTCTCTAATTATACAGCATTTCTCACACCTATAATGCCATCTAATGGCACTTTCTGTTGCTTATACAGGAAACATCAAGCAACTCTTATGACATGCTTGATTTTTGATCCTATAACTAAGGTACAAGTCTGCACTTACCAACATATATCTTGATTTTAAGTTTCTCAAATCTGCACATTATTATACTCTAGTTTTTTTTTCTATTTTTCTGCATTTTTTTTTTTTTGAAAATCTGTGCTTACCTCATTGCCATGCCTATGGTGCCACTGAGCAGAACTAAACCCACCTTTCCTTCACCTCCAAACTAGATTATTTAGTGCTGGAAATTTTGAATATTTTGTACTGGAAACTTACTTTGAATATTATTCCTTTGTTTAAATGAGTGTAAATGTAGAATTGCTCTATATGATGCTATCAGAATGCTATTTATTTTCCTCTTCTTATTTTGTTAGAAAGGTCTCACAGATATTAATGATAATGTTAATTTACCTTCTTGAGTTCTGTATGTCAGACCATACATGATTAGTATTTTTCCATTGAGAAACCCATGTATGCTATTGGTGTGGCCTGAATTAACTATGTGCAGGTGCGTGTTGAGGCAGCATCAACCATTGCTACCATGCTGGAAGGGCAAGCATTAGTTTTGACACAAGTTGCAGAGTACAAGGAGTCATCCAAGCGTGGATCTTTCACTACACTATCTTGCTCGCTTGGTCAAATCTTGATGCAGCTGCATACAGGTAGGAGAGCTACAGACATTTTCAAATTCCACTACTGTAATATATGCACTTTATGACCACAGGTTCACGGCTCATGACTATTGTTCATAGGCACATCCACACATAGCGCAAGCTGTCATGACGGACTGATTGGGCTGGTTGCATGGGCCCATGTAGCACTATGACAGTAGCAGGATTTCATGCAATTCCCAATAGTTGTCAGGTCATAGCTTTTACAAGTTAGGTCAGTTAGATAGGGCTGTTAGTTTGCTGGGATGTTGCTAGGCCAAAGATTATCTTGCATCTGTTAGTGGTGGCCGTATCGC
This sequence comes from Urochloa ruziziensis, assembly GCA_015476505.1. Classification (NCBI taxonomy): domain Eukaryota; kingdom Viridiplantae; phylum Streptophyta; class Magnoliopsida; order Poales; family Poaceae; genus Urochloa; species Urochloa ruziziensis. The sequence continues at coordinate 11,337,576 of CM027124.1, forward strand.
TATATAACTAGATTCCTCCACCATGTGAAGAGATCTGTTCAAGTTTGCGTTACATTTTGGATTTTTGACCCTCTCTGATTGCAGGAACACTATACCTGATACAACGTGAAAGTCAAGCTACTTTGCTTGCGGCATTGTTCAGAGTTCTCATTCTTATGATATCTGCTACACCGTATGATCTTGACGCACTTGTGGTTCTATTTCCTTTACTTGATGTTGTATAATTGATAGTATGTTAAATAAACAGATACACTCGGATGCCCAAGGAGTTGTTGCCAACAGTCATTAAAGTCATGTGCAGTAGATTACCAAATACACACTCAAAGAAGACTGAACATTATTCCTTGCTGGTTAGTTTTCGATACTTAATTCCCTTATTCAGGAACCAATGGTCTTGTCCCCTGTACCTCACATGAATTTACAACAGGTTAATGTTCTAAGTTGCTTGGAGGCAGCATTTTCAAAGGTGCCACCTACTTTGGATGTCTTAGCTGTTCTCACTCAAGATTGTGGTGCCGGTAATGTTCTTCCTTATCTTTACACATTGTTATCAGCTACATACTGCTAAAGTCTAGCTTATTATCTTCTTATAAGGACAGTGAACTGTTCATGCTCAAAAGGGTTTGAAAAAGTACAGAGATGTCACATTTTTTTTATCAATATGAGATTTTCAGAACCATTGCATGATCAGCAAGATTCAAGTGCGATAGCTGTTCTTCTTCATTGTATAGAAGAGGAAATGCATTTCAGTGTTAGATGTGGAGCTTTCCAGGCAAGTTATCATTCTGATTATGTTGATCTTAAAGATTGCTTTTGTCTGACAGACCTGACTGTTTACATATCATATTCTATTACTCAGTGCCACCCCCTCCCCCCTCCTCCTGACCCCTTTGTTATATGCTTTTCCAATATGATTCTGTCACAACTAGCATTGTTGAGAACTATTGTCTCATCGTTGCAAGTTGTATGTTGGATATTGTTTTCATATTTTTAATGAGCTTTGAGGAAGGCTCAGCTTCGTAGTCTTTATAACAGTAATGTTTTCCCCTTTTCATGTTTGTACAACATATATGTGATGTCATTAGCTGAAGAGACATGTCTAGGTATAATGAATAAGAACATATGGATTACCAATGTGATGTCAATATCATCACTTGAATTGCTGTGCACCCACACCCTTCTTGACATTTATATTGAATGCCCTTGCTTTTCAGCCTTGGCCATTATTCATCCCATTTTATGTGTGCCTCAGGTGTTGAGATCAGCAGTTCACAATTACCCAAGCTGTGCAAACATTATTTGGGAAAAAATTCAAGACAATGTTCTTGATTTGTTGCAAATACAAAGCTTAGAAGACCAAAAGTGTGATGCTAACTTTGGGCCTACTGGACCTAAAGAAGAATCATCTATCAAGGGAAGGTGTCTCATGGCTGGAATAAAGGTAATGCATTCTCTAAATGTTTTATGACCTTATGGACGACATGGGACCTTCTATGGCATTGGTTAATAGCATGTTCTTTTGTGCTATATCACATTTTGATTCTGTTGTGCATTTCTGAACTTTTAACTTTCCTCCTTGAAGGCAGCATGATAAACTATGGGATACTATCAACCCATTTTTTGCTTAAACATTCATCTTTTCTACTCCAGTTGATCACTTTGCACCAATCTGTCTGCCTAACATGCATTTTTTTTTGGAACTATCAACATGTAACATGTAAAGAGTGCATGTGCAACCTTTTGTGTTACATTAGTCTTTGTTTGCATTGTGTCTCATGTGCTTAGATTATTTTATTGATACGTGGTTCACGAACATCCTGTGCTTAGGTTCTTGTGACCTTGGTTGGTTACTATATATCAGCATTTACGAGTACTTTATGCTTTTCCATTTTATATGAGTTCGCGTGTTATAATTGATATATTGAGTTAGAACCTTATAACTTTTGAGTTATGTGAGTAACCATCCATTTTTAGTTATTAATGTACTTTTTAAAGTAGTGGTCTGATCATTTCTTAGTATTTCTACAACAACAACAAATCCTTTTAGTTCCAAGCAAGTTGGGGTAGGCTAACCCAACATAAGCCACCGAAAAAAGAGGGAAAGGAAAATAAAGAGAAAAGGACTATTCATTAGCAATCTAGTTAAGATCTTTTTCTCTCTTTGCCAGGTAATGGATGAGTGTCTGCGTGTTTCTTCTGGATTCAAGGGAGCAGATGACATCAGAGAATATAGATTACTGGATATTCAGCAAATTTCTGATTGTACCATAAATAAAGTTATTAAATCTGCACCCCATTTTGAAGTTGAAGTTGCTGGATCGTCACAAAATTGCACTTTGGACATTACACTAGGAGTCAACCGTTGGATTGAGGTGATAGAGACTCATCTCCCTCGGGGGTTATCCCATGACTCTGCTATGGTATTTTACCACTCTAGAACCTGTCTTCTACATTCTCTTATGTTATATGCAATATAAACACCCATTTGATTTTGTTGTCTATCAATAGTCGATATTGTTGGTCCTAAGTTCCTAACATAATGAAGCGTAATGGTGACAAATGCTTGCCACTTCACTCAAGAAGCCAACTAATCCATAATCATCATTACCATTTGTGATGAATCCGAACATAGCAATCTTTCTTAAAATGTGTTATCATGTTCAGAATTTCAGATTGTTGAGTAACATGACACATAATAATTGGTGTATTGAGCACATGTAAATGCTTTTGTTTATAACTAGAGCTAGGAAATATTCATATTTTTCTGTGATTTTCCTGGACTAAATGAAGTATCCGTTTATTTCTAGGTCAGGGCGGCATCACTGACATGTTTTGCTGGCATGACTTCTGATGTTTTCTTCTCCCTGCCAGAAAATAAGAGAAACTATGTGACCGCCACATCTGTATGTTTGGAGTCTCATTAGTTATTTCTGTATTCCTTTGTGCTTTCCTAGCCAGTTCAGGAATATGGTATTGAAATTATTCTTCTCTAGGTTCATGCAGCATTAAGTGATGCGGTTCCTAGTGTTAGATCAGCTGCATGTCGAGCTATTGGCATCATCGCATGTTTCCCTGAAATACTGGCAAGGTAATTTTCACAACTATGCCTGCATTGCAGCCTTCCCTCAAAAGTGCTTAACTCAGGAATCAAGATACTTTTATGAAGTCACTTAATACTGGATGATGGACTGTTTCCTAATGCAGCCCTAGCCTACCTGGCAGATTCATAGATGCCATTGAGTTTAATACACGGAACTCCTCAACTCCGGTATGATCTTTCTCCTTCTCTATCTCCCTGTACCGTAATATCTTACAATAAATGTTTATATTTAGGTTCGTGTCACCGCTTCATGGGCTTTGGCAAATCTCTGTTCTTGTATTCGTTTTAAAGCATTGGAAGTGCATACAGATTCCTTTGCAGGTACGTGTTTCATGTTGATGGTTACAAATATATATACCGATAAAGCATGCTTACGTGCATATTTTTTTTTCTCAAGTGTAGGCGTAGTGAACAAATCAAGCATCTCTCTGTTGGTTGAAATTGCTTTGCGTCTGGCCAAAGATGGTGAAAAGGTAAGATTGCGTTAGTGAGATGTACCTTTGTTTTTGTTTGTTCCTCGCAGTCAGCACACAGCCAGATTGTCACTTTTAGCCGTAAGTAATGCAGGGATAATTGGAGATACAATATTCATTGTGAAATACGTAAAGAAAGCAAAGATGCTTTTATATGCTGTGAAAAGACTTGTTTTGATTCAGGTAAAATCGAATGCTGTTAGAGCTCTTGGTTATCTTTCAAGATTTATCAGATTCAATCACCAGGCTGGCACAACAAGTGAACCAAGGTTGCAATACCATTCTGTGTGTATCAATTGTTATTCTTTTTCCTGGTTACTCCAACTTACAGTTTTTCTGGATTTTGATAACAGTGATTCAGTTTTTTATGGTGATCCTGTGTGGCTTGAAAGAATGGTACAGGCTTTGGTGTCTTGTGTGACAACTGGGAATGTGAAGGTACAGCAAGAAACTGTTTTACCTAAATTTGAAATTGAAGTGCTGAATGCCTTTTTATTCTCTCATGTGCTATTCTAAATTCTGATTCTTATGTTTAAGTCAAGAAAAAATAATATGCAGTTTTATGTTCTTGTTTCATCCTTACTAAACAGCAAGTTCTAGGATAGCGACAAAAGAAAAGTGAACTTTTTTCCCCTATAATTTATGTGATGGTAGAAGTCATTGTGGAATGGTAAGGTTATTCAGTTGCATAACTCTTGTTGCATTTGGACATGTCTGTCTAGGTCCAATGGAATGTTTGCCATGCTCTTAGCAACTTATTCATGAATGACTCCTTGAGACTTCAAGACATGCCCTGGTACGTATTTACACATACAAAATCTTGTTCATCCAATTGCTTCAGACAATGGTCTGTGTCAGCAAAGGGTTATTATGGCCAGCCCATAGGACCCAGGGTAGCTGCCGCACAGGCCTTCCTGGCAGTGCGCCTCCCTCCTCAAGGGACTTATAGATGGACGGTTTAGATTAGGCAAGGATCTCCTCTGATTGGTGCTATTGCTATAAATCAAACCCTAGGACCTCCTTGCCTATATGTGTACATGAGTCCTGCTCTCTAAATCAACCTATTATTCCCGAGCCATATTGCTTTTAGTCTGCATGCTGTGTTTGTCCCTTGTTCAAGCATTGCGTGTTTTCTTTATCTTTTGGAAGCATTTTGAATTTGAATACGTATATGTACCACATACTCCCAGAAATCGATAACTATATGTAAAATTCTAAATCTAATAAAAGAAAATGTCTACCTGCGTAGAAATCTTTTTTTTTTTAAAGCAGTAGAACTAGAACCAAATAGATAAAAAATCATTTTCTGACATTGTCGACCTTTTCAACTGGGAGTCCTACATGTGCCAATAGCATTTGAGGTTTTGTGCACAGTTGATACTATTGAGTCTCCCTGTAGACTGTTTCTCTAAGAATTCTCATTTTCCATATCATAGCATATAGGCAGTCTGCCTACTTGCCTATGGCATGGGCACACAAGTCACAGAAGAACACATACCATTCTGCACATTGACTGCGCATGTGATTCACACTTACAATTGAACTTCATAGGCATTTAGTTTTCGCACTGGGTGTGCCCTTGTATTGTTTCTTACATTGTCAATGTTTGTCTTATTTGTGATGCCTGTCAATCAAAACACCAACTTGACATGTATCTAGTGGTTCTGATCTTCAAGCATTCTGTGTAAACAGGGCATCAAGTGTTTATAGCATACTTCTACTGTTAATCCGTGACTCAAACAATTATAAGATAAAGATGCATGCAGCTGTTGCTTTGGCAGTGCCAGTATCAAGGCTCGGTTAGTCCCCTGACTTCTATTTTCTACCTTTGTTATTATATGGATTGCTGTAGATAGATGGGATAGCAGGAAGGAACCGGCTAGTTGCCCTCTCTGGAGGCTGTAACTGCTTTCAGATTTTCTTCTTGCACTCCTTTAATAGCCATATACCATTCTAAGCAACTACTCCATTCCAAACTATAGGTCCTTTTGGGAATTATAAGATTCATAGCTTGCATTATGCACTTAGATAACTCTAAACCTAACACACAAATTAGCTAACTAATTAACAGATGATAACAGCATCCTGCTGCCTTGCCTGCTGCTGATTGCCTTGCTGCTTCACCATGGCGTCAGTGAATCAGCCCAAGGTCTAATCCATAACAGATTAACCATTACCATCACCACCACGACAAAGTCTTAGTCCCAAACAAGTTCATTTGTAGCCTACCCCAACTTGCTTGGTACTAAAAGGCACTGTTGTTATTCTTATGTTTAAGTGTTGAATTTCCACGTTTTGAAAATACCAAAACATAGCTGGATCAAAGCTTTGTGCTGTTATTTTTTAGATTCAGTATGCACCCACATTCTGTACTGTAAAACTTGTTTCTTCATCATTAGCATTCCAAAACTCAATTCGTGGTGGTGCGAAGTCTTCATTTTGTTGGATAATCCTGATTCTGGACCATGCATATCCCACCACTATCCACGAACCTGATGGAGCTTATCATCTCTCTTCTCTACAGATTATGGTGGCTCATTTCCAGATGTTGTTAGAGGCCTCATGCATGCTCTTGAGGCATTGGGTTCAAACAATTCATCATTACCTTCAAATTTCAAACAGAAAGACAACCTTGAGAAGCAGGTCCGGGTCATCGATGCTTATATAGTGACTTGTTTTACACCAAAGCATATCCTTATCTGGCAGCATTATTGAGACTCGTATCCTGTCTTTTACAGCTTACATTTACTGCTCTTCATTTGCTTGGGTTCGTTTCACCAAACGACGATCCGAGCCTGAAAGATTTTCTTATCAAGGTTAGGATCTCCTTTGAGCCTGTCTATTAGTGATTTATACAATAATAAGTCCCTAGTGATGTTTGCTGTGGTGGCCGTTCTCTAGCTTGCTGATGGATCTATTAGCCTGTTATCCAACTATCCAAGCTAACTCGTTTGCCACCTGTGCAGAAAGCACCCTTTCTAGAAGACTGGCTGAAATCATTATGCACGTCATTCAGTAATGAGCACCAACCTTTGCATACGGAGGCCATAAATGATGAGGATGGTTTCAGCCCAAACGTGACGCAGAAAGTTATGCTATCTTCCGCCGTACGGTCCTTGCTTGGCATCTATGCAGGTAGAAACCAGCAGGCTATCACCCAGAGATTTGAGCAACTGGCTGCAAGCCTCGCGTGAGTGGTGAATAGTCGCTGTGGTATGCAGGTAGAAACCAGCAGGCTATTGCCCAGAGATTTGAGCAACTGGCTGCAAGCCTCGCGTGAGTGGTGAATAGTCACTGTGGTCTCCATCCTCCATTAACAAGTAGCAAGATATTGGTCGTCTACCCGTTGGATGGACAGCCCATCCAGCAATGGATTCTTAAAGTCACCTGAGTTAAGAGAGAGCATGACTTCAATTCCAAATCCCATACTCCATCAAGAGAGATTTCGAGTCACCGGCGGTTGTTTTGGGTCTTGCCGTCATGATCATGCAACACCTGGAAGCGTAGATTAATTGATGTAGGATTCGTGTGTAATTATTGTGAAATAGCTCTTTGGTTTATTTCAGGTGGTCATGTTTTCTACGCTTTCTGTAAAATAGTGACTTGAGTTTACCTTTATGTTGTAACATTATTACTGTGAATACGTAGCATTATTATGTGTATAATGGAATTTTTCCTGGGGCTTAATGCTTCATTATCTGAGTCCAACGGCTATCACGATGGTTGTCTCAATACGAATCATGAATTGCCTGCCAAATCTGTTGAGCCTACTGCATCGACCAACCCTCATAAATGGCTTGACGCTGCACTGTTCCATTTGTTCCAATGTTAACTCCGTAACATTGCTGGACTGGAATGCCTGGTGCTATATTCGCATTCGCATGTTGCATCCTCTGTTTATCGTCAGTGTGTGCTTTGAGCATCTGATTGACGGGGGAAAGGCGTGGTTAATGGTGAACAGGCGATGAGTTGACGGCAATGTTAATGGTAACAGGCATCAGCTGTCCCAGGCATCTTGTTGTGTGTTGTGTAAGTGTGTAACACTGCTAAGCTCTGGATTTCTCATGGGCCTGTTGCAGTGCAGGCTTTGACTGCTCGGGACCCGCTGCTTCTTGGCCCATTTCCTCTGCAGGTTCTGACTGATCCCTATCCCACTCTTCAGTTGCTCTCTGTTCTGCGTTGACTGGGTAGTTTCATTTACTTGCATGTCTTCTTCACTGCTTGGAAGGTGTGGGCCAAATGGGAATAATTCTCGCACAAAATTTCCAACTTGGAGTTGGAGGGTAGCATTACAATGATATGTTCTTTGACTCCTCTGGAAAACTGCATACGCTCTTCTTTCTAGTCCCTTTTCCAAGCCTGTTATTTTTTGGTAGGGTGACATTGCTATTTCCTCTGGAAAGCTTGGTTCTGGATCTCTGCACATGATATAGGGTCTATTAATAAATAATAACTAAGTGATAATTGAATGCTATCAATAGCCAGCCGGTCTTTTTCACTTCTCCCAACTGATGTCCCGTTCGTTTGGGATTATTCTCTGAGCATAGCGAGCGTTATTCTCCTTACAGAATACTATTGAATCAGCACAGCGGATTATTCTTCTCTCAGCTTTCCAGACTAGCCTAGTGAAACGAACCGGGCGGGGTTGATCACATAAGCTTGGATTTGGATAAGCATGCAGAAACACAACCCTAAATGCAATGTTCCAATTCTCATGCGCTTTTATATATGCAGTAGTTATTGTCACTCACATGGCAAAATTGCAACAATCTGTTCACTAACAAACAGCGTACATTCTACAATCACATCCACAGCCCACACGAAAGATGGTCCAGGCCCAACATCATCTTAAAATATAGGCCACGTACGCCACGTACCGCTAGCACAAAATGAGGGCAATATATGCTGAAGGACGAGTGCTGAATAAATGGATTTAATGCTGCATACACAAGTTAATAGCAAATGAGATGGTCACTCGTCCAGGCTCTAGGGGAAGGGCTCCCTACTGTCACTGTCCCTCTCTGGTGCCACAAGATTCAGTTTTTCACGTATACATTCGTTTAACAGGTACGCATTTGGTCTCAGGCCAAATTTCATCTTTCTAGAATTCTTTCCGTCGTCTTACAAGATAGATATTCCGTGTCTGGTGTTAGCACACAAGATATACTCCTCTGAGATTCCTCGTTGGGTAGGAGTAAGTTTGCAGCAGTACGTGGCTACTGGCACTGGGTTCACTATAACCAATGGGCTAAATCTTGATTTTCTTATTAATGGAGTGTTAGTTACTCCACGGTGTGTCAACCATTGCTTGCAGTTAAAAAAGGTGCTGGTCTAGGAGCTTGTACTTGACAAGGAAGCGAATTGGCCTCTTTTGTCACTAATACAAACAAGGACTCCCCTCTCCTACCGAAACTTGGTTTCTAAAGTAATTACAGTACAAGGTTTCTCACATTATGGATTCTCTGTACTGCATAGTGGATATATGTACTGTACATAGTGCCCGGCTGTGCCTTCGGGAGTTCGGAGCGAAAAAGATCAAAGGCGCAATTAGTAAATATTTTTATCTCATAATAAATTAATGTATATGTATACAGTATATGTTTATACCGATTGTGTGATTACTCTGCATTTTTACGATGCACTCCAAGGTGTCTAGAGAAACCTGCTTTGAACATGACAACCGTACCCAAGGAAAGTTTTGGCAGGCATATTACTGTGAACCTGCTTTGAACACAATATTTACATACAGCATGTTGTTGCAAAATGGGTTGCCACCTTCAACCCCCAAATTCTTGCCGTTTTATCTGACGCCCAGCAAGACTTTGGCAAACTTTGACCATCATCAAACTTTTTTTCTTCGAGAACTTGTCTGGGCAAGTATTTCATTAAGGAGAGACTATCGGCATCTTTTCAAATGGTTACATTGCAAACAGGGAAATCGTGTGTAGATTAGTCTCGTATGTAGAAAATACCTTCATACAGTAATTCTGAAGCTTTACTAGTTTTAACAATTACTCCGTACTCCCTCCGGTTTAGTAAAAGAAGTCGTTTAGGACAGCGACACGGTCTCCAAAGTACAACTTTGACTTCTTATTTTTGTAAAGATATTTATTAAAAACTAACATATGTATACTTTTATGAAAGTATTTTGCAAGACAAATCTATTCATGTAGTTTTCACATTTCCAAACTCAACGACTTAAAAGTTATTCACGATTTATATTCCCAATGTTTGACTCAAATCTTGTCCAAAACGACTTCTTTTAACAAACCGGAGGGAGTATATCAATTACCTCACTCACTCACTCACTCACTACCGGAGATGCATGACTGCAGGCGGCAGCGGAGACAATTAAGGCAAGAGCCAGAGCCACCACCATCAATCCGCGTGTCAAGGCCACCGAAATATTAGCAGCTCCATTAATCCTCCACGTGTACTACAAGCCAAAGGCCGGCCTTGATCCATGCATGCATGTTGCTGTGGTCTACAGACCACAGCGTCTAATTCTGCTGATCACATGGTGGCCGCTGGATTCTCGTCGGTTGGTCGAAGCATCAGGCCCCCTGTGCATGGATATGATGCTCAACATTGCTCAGCCGGCACTACTGTTCGATCTGCCGCGGCTGCTGGGGATTCAGGTACATTTTCCTTTGGATCCGTCAGCGTCCACATCAGAACGGTTGGTACTTGGTACGCTACGAACAATGCATCGATCACATATATATGGGAAAAATAAGTACCAGGACGGTAGGTGTCGTCGATCTTTATAAACTTGTTTCGACGCGTCGCTGTCGCGCGTACACGTATACGTACGTGCCACGTACGCGTCGCCTGTGCAATTTGCGTATGGTGGTCTGCTGGTGTGTGGATGCACATGCACGGTGCACCTTTCCGTGTGACTCTGAAGGTTTTTATGCTGGTGAGGTTGGATTTTCGTTTTTGGCAGGTAGGTCGGGACACCCGGACATTGCATTGGTGGCCATGTGTGAGTGTCAAATCAACGCATCCTTTTGATTTCTCACCGTTGATGATCATGCAGAAGGCGGGGGAAGTGGTGTGCAAGTGCAAATTAATTCTTCTATGGAAGCTTCTGTCAAAATCTGCGTGTTTCCAAGCATGACCTGCATTCTTCTTCACTCGTGGTTTTGGAGTCTCGATACAGGGGAATTGACCGTATTGTGAGCATCTGCGATACGACAAAGTCAATTGAGATTATTTCAACGTGACAATGTGAGGACTGGTGCCGCAGCGGTGACATCTTTAAATATTTAACATTTAGAACAAACAAACACGTTAGTTTGTAAGTACACTGATTTATTTGTCCGAAACAATGCACGCTTATTAAGAACCGAGGAAGTAGAATGAGACATGAAGTTCATAATTGGGCCAAGGTGGTGGTTAGGCCGTTTACCTCCCTCTATCTATACACTGTTGGGTGCTCGCTGTCCCTTTTTTTTATATATTTGCGGCTAGTCCATTTTGGCTTTATTCAATGGTACATGTTTCTTCACTTGCTTAATTAATGTCCTCTCCTCTGTTCATGGCACCAACACATACGGCTAGGAACCTACGACAATTATGTTTTGCAGGGAAAAAAAGCCCCGGCTTTGTGACAAATAAATCAAACTCGTACGGAAGTTCGGTAATCCAACACGTGGGACGCAACATTCATACTTTGATGTGTGTGTTTCCATCAATTTGATCTCATACAAGAAGAAAGACTCAAGGAAATACAAAAAAAATTATGTAAGGTACGTAGTGGAATGCTTTTTAATCCTGACTATATATATAACCCATATTTCCACTTGCTCGCTAAACTTGTATCGTGGTTTCAGTATAGGGCACGTTAATGGCTACAGAAACAACAATCATATCGCCACGTAAATGGCAAAGTCCCCTCTACTCTTGTGTCCCATACATGTTTATAGATTTGTCCATTTCGTATCAATTTGGTACACACAGAATCGAAAAATACAAAGGCCACAACCGCATAAAGTGTAGAGCATTTTTTTTTTTGCAATGACGTGCACTGTGCCATGCGCAAAACACGACTATCCCTTTTTCAAAAAGGAAACCACGGCGGCACGTCCCAAAAATCGACTAGAAGACAACATGTGTGCGAAGGTCATGCCACCCACCCACTCACACCCTCTATTTTCCAACAAGCAACAGAAGCCCAAAAAAAGCCCTAAAATACAAAACAAACCCCCTTTAAAAAGCAAGAACAAAAATCCAAAATCCTACTCATCCCATCCAAATCTACATCTACATCCCCTGAACTAAAACTGCTACTGTATTTAAAAAGGCACCCAATCTCATCACATTCACACACCTCCATTAAACTAAAGGAAGCTCAGCGCCTCAGCCCCAATCAAATCAGAAATCACCAACCCACCCCTTCTTCCCCTTCCCCACCTCGCCGGTGGGCCCCGCTCGTCAGCCTCCGCCGCCTGCCTCGCACCTGGCACCCCGCGGCTTCCCTTCCCTCTCTATAGAGAGAGACCAGCCGCTCTAGAGGGAGCAGAGGAGAGAGAGGGAGATGGGGGAGGAGAGGAAGGGAGGGGTAGGAGGCGAGGAGGAGACCGCGGCCTCGGCGGCGCGCGCGGCGGAGCAGGCGCGGGAGCTGCAGGACGCGGCGGCGGCGCTGCTGACGCGGACGCGGGCCGAGGAGGAGGCCCTGCGCCGCCGCGCCGCCGCGCTCCAGGGGGAGCTCCGGCGCCTGCGGAAGGCCGCCGCCGACTCGCACGCCGACAGCGACAAGGTCCGTCCGTTGCTGACTCCCGCTCGCGCCCTTCGTGTGTGCGTGCCCGCTTCACGAGTCACGAGCCCCTTGTTGTCAGTGCCCGCGGCTGCGGCGGGTGGGGAGGCTGGAGGAGATCGCCGCGGCGGCGCGTCTAGGGTTTTGAGCGCCGCTGGCTTGGTTCGGCGTGCCCGGTCGGTGGGCGGTGGGTGGCGTGGGGTCGGTGGGGTTGGATCGCCGGGAGATCTGCTCGTGTCGGACTGTGATTTGGCCTGCTCTGTAGTAGTACCAGCTCTCATAGTGCCAATGTACTGTGGAGTTTAGATGCCTGGGAGGGAGCTTTCCGAATCCTTGGATTCTGGAATCAATGCGTCATTTTGCTTGCACACCGTTGATTGATTGCCACAATGTGCATTCTTCGCTCGTGTTGACATGGCTGTGGTTTTATGTCAGGTTGAGGAGGACTTGGATCGAGCGACATGCCTCATCGCTGACGGTGACGTTGCGTCCCTACTCCCGAGCAAGACTCATGGTAATTGGAGTTGTTTTAAGCTTGATCTCTGCTCTTGGGTTTTGCCTTCTTTTTTAGGGGATGGAGGCTGTATTTTATTTATAATGTCCTGTACTTCTGTTGGGTTTGCAGGAACTTTTCTGAAGATGTTCTTGGGCCCAGTGAATTTGCGGGCAACGAGGAAGGAGGTGCAGCTCAAGGTGAAGGAGGAGTACAATAGCTACAGGGTATGTGTTAAAGTGTACTATTCATGGTATTCTAGGTGTCAAGTTGTGTTTTTTAAATGACAAATTTGGGTGAAGCGTATAAGTATGCCGGAGGTGCCATTACATGTGGAGTTTTGAAAAATTGTTTGCTTCTTGATCTAATTATCTTAGGAACAATGCTAAATCTTTAATTAGCTGACAACATGCACGTTTACAATGTTGAAGTTATTTTCACCATGAGACTGGTATAATAACGGAGTTAACTTGGGAAAGACACAGAGTTGTTAGGTTACAGGTCTGTGCTGCTCAACTGACAGTAGCTACTTATGATTATTCATTTGTATCTGACGCCATTGAGTCAACATAGTGTTCTAACTTGTTAAAGTTGATCTACCAACTAATTTCAAGGTTTCCAAGTAAATAGAGTCAATAGTATAATGTAATCGCATTTTACTATGAAAATATAGCCTGGTAACTTGACTTATCTAAATTTACAGAAATGATTAACATAACAGTCCTCTTGACTCCCTTAGTTTTCCTAGTGGGACGAAATACCTGGTGAGTTCAGTGATACAACTCTTAGCTTCTTGTCTTGATTTGTGTTGTCAACATTGCCACCCATTTAATGAAAAATCGTACTGCTTATGCTATATATTCATGGTAAAGGTCAGGATGGTGGCGATTCTGAAATAAGCGTCATTTATGTGCAAATGGAACAGGCAGCATATTAGGAGCATATCAACTGATAATATTTACATGTTCCATTGATTTATTTGGATCATTCTATGCTTGAGCACCTTGAAGCACACAGATTAGGAACTACATGTACATCCTTTTAATCTGCTTATGCAGGAGTTTCACATAAGCTATACTTGTTAAAGCCACTGAGAAATGTGTATAGACAGATTCAGATTAGCAAGAGATCTTAATTTTGTTCCTAATCACGTTTTCCCCTCATTTCCAGGATAGAACTGCTTTACTGTTTCTTGGTTTTCCGGTGATTCTATTGTTTCTTCGACAATGGTTATGGAATGGATGCTTTCCAGCGCTACCGGTCCAGCTATACCAGGTACAGTCTAATTCTTTCTTGTGACAATGCGCATCAGTTGAATGAATCTTATGTTTCACGCCATGCCAAAAGACACTGATATCTCAATTTACCTTTTACAGGCTTGGTTGTTGTTCCTGTATACAACTTTAGCTTTGCGTGAGAACATACTGCGAGTTAATGGAAGTGATATCCGCCCTTGGTAAGGACCACTGAGGCCTGTGCATTTAAGCTTTTCTGAAGAAACTATGCATGTTATGGCCTGTGGGCTGAAGCTTGTAAATTAATTCATGTGGCAATTTTTTATTTTTTAAGACTATTTTATCCACTGTTGTATTTATAGCTTTCAATTTTCCTTTTAACATTCCTTATTGTGTTCCTGTCACTTCTTGTTGTTTCTACCCCTTAAGGTGGATACTCCATCACTATTGTGCCATGCTGATGGCTCTTATAAGTCTGACATGGGAGATCAAGGGACAGTCACAGCCTGATTGTGCACGTAAACAGGTACATGACTTAGATATTTCCATCATTTAATGTATACAAATGCATGATCTTAACACGTTTCTTCTTTTGACAGAGAGGCGTAGAACTTTTTCTGTGCTGGGCCATAATGCAAGGATTTGTTATGATGTTGCAGAATAGATATCAGCGTCAAAGATTATACACGAGGATTGCTTTGGGGAAGGTAATATTCTGACCAAAAAAGGGAAAGAAAATGAGCTGCTTGTCTAGACTGTTGCTCTGATGATCTGGTTCTTATTGTCTTGATGAAATTTACACAGTTGCCATGACCTGTTGACTGTGTTACTTATTGCATGGCATTTACTTGTACAATAATATATTCATGTGCTGATGCTTGAGTAGTTGAGTTTATAACTGGAGTCATACTTGAATTTGTAACTGGAATTTTGCTTTGCCATCAGGCTAAAAGAATGGATGTTGTATGGGGAGAGACTGCTGGTGTTGAAGGTCAACTATTGCTGTTGTGTCCTCTCCTGTTTCTCTTGCAGGTTTGCTTTCGTCCTCTGGCTGCATGTTGAAATATGGCAACCCGCAATTATCTACTTAAGCTCATCTAGGATTATAAGTTGCCATTTTTTGTTTTGGTTTTCCGATTTACATGCAATTTATGTAGTTAAGCTCATCTAGGATATAAGGTGCAAAATATTCTTTTAGTTTCCTATTTTACTTGTAAAATTGCCTTTGGATATTTGTAGTAAATATATTATTTTTGAATTTTTTAATGATGGTGCCAGGTCTTCTATATCAAATAGCATTTTTCGTTCTGGCTTATGATTGCATTGTCTAACACAGAGTTGTAATCTTCTAATAAATGTATGGCTGCTGTTCTAAGATGATATCCCTTTTTGTCTAGGGATTTGAGGGTTATGTTGGGTTTTTACTTCTTCGTACAGCTCATACTGGTGTCATCCCTGAGTGGCAGGTCAGAAGGCTTCAGCTGTTGTTAATGCATCCAGGATTCCTTTGCATTTTGTCCATGTTATAAGCTTTGTGTCGTTCACAGGTTGTGGTCTGTGGGGTCCTGCTGATTGCAATGGCGATTGGTAACTTTGCAAACACAGTGGACACCCTGATGACTAAGTCCAGGTTCAAAGCAAAGATGAAGAAATCAAAAGGCAAACGTGATCTGGATACATGCCCCTCACCAACAGATTCATCGCCGACAGATTCTATAGCCAAAGCATGAAAAGTACAAGACGAGAAGCATGATCATCGCCCGTGTTTAACAAGGGCTCGTTACCGTTGTAAATCAATAGCTTTTTTTTGGCCATCAGCTCCTAATTCTGACTGTCTCTGCCAAAGCTCATACTCATGTAATCATCAGACAACCAGGTTGCTGATGGTCCTAGGCTGAAGGTGATCGAGAATAAACTCTTGGTGTTTGTTTATACTGTCCTGAACATCGAGTGGGCTAGATGAATTTAGGATTGTAAGACTTAGCAAAATTTTCCTGGTATAGTTGTCGTGGGACGTGTCGCAATCAAACATGTGAAGTTGTATACAAGCTGTGACCTTGCTTATTCTCTCTTCGATATGGTGCTTGCTTCCACTGTTTAGAAACGTTCCTGATATAGGTTTACTCCAACAGTTCTTTTGTGAAGCATCTGTGCCTTTGTGGTGCATTGGTGCTGGAAATTGGATGAACAGTCCAAATCTTCAGTTAACCATGACCATATAGATAAAATGTAAGTCCTTCGGAGTAAATTGCTCCAAAAATGAGTTCTCAACTGAACTTCTGAAACTATTTATGTTTTCGGTGATGGCAATGCAAATGAAAATGCCAAAAAAAGGGGTGGCCTTCACAAGAATGGCAGTATGGCAGCAATACAACAGCAACACTTACGAACGAATACTAGAAACAATTAAGGATCAGTTGATAAACTCCATGTATATGGATCACACCAAGCCATTTGCAGCCAGCATTGGCACGCTGCATCCAGTGGGCATTGATCACAAACAACATTGTGTCCATTGTTCTTCAGAATGAACACTGATACACCATGGGGTTTTGGGAAGGCAAACCAAGACAACCAGGCACACACAACCAGGCAAACCAAGACAAATGACACATCGGTTCTCTGAAGGTGTTTTTCGTTCTGTTTCATGGCAATGAAAATTGAGAAAATGAAGAAGGTATACCCCTTCTAGAGGACATGAAGCACAAGCTAACGAACTAGATGCATAAAGATACGCGCATGAATACTAGTAACAAATAATAATCAATGGATGCACTCCATGTAGATCAAACCAAGCCATTGGCAGCCAGCATTAGCATGCTGCTGCGTCGATTACAAACAAACATCATGTCCATTGTTCTTCAGAATCAACACTCTCACACCAAGCAAGCAATTTGCAGCCCAGCATTACCATATGCTGCTGCGTCAATTACAAACAACCATTGTGTCCATTGTCTTTCAGAATGCACACACACTCTCAAACCATGGGAGTACAGTTCTGGGGACGCATCAAGCCCAGCTTCTTATTTCAAGAACACACATAAGCAGACAAGCCAAAGCACACACATCGTCAGTCTCAAGCCGCCGATGATCAAACACACACCGATGAAACCAAATGCAAGGAGCCAGCACCAGATTGAAACCAATTTATTCTTGAGGAAGCACACCAAACAAGTCTTGGCAAGCAATGCAAACCATGGCAGTGATGGACCTGCGCAGCGGCCGCTACCGTGTCCCCGTCGATCTGATCCAACAGCGGACTGATCTGCACAGCTCATAACACAAGCAGTGATTAGCATGTAGAATCTGAAATGAAATTAAGTTGAAAATAGCATGCAGAGGATCGTTATTCATGGGTTCGACGTACCAGGAGAAGGTAGCAGCAGCAAAGGACGTAGGCGGTCAGGCCGGCTCACCGGAGAACCGTGCTCCGCAGGTGGCGCTTCTTGTAGTACTTGGAGTGGCGCGGCTGGAAGAGGGAGGGGTGGTGGCCGGACTCCATCCCGTCCCACTCCAGCTTGTCCCACCAGTCCTTCTCGCAGTCCACGGCCACAGGGAGACGGCGGCGGGCGTCCGTGGCCGGGAGACGCCTGAGGCTCCAGCAGCCTCTGATATAGATGGTCTCAAGGTTGGGAGCGAACATCTTGCCCTCGCATATCAGTTGGAGACTGGGGAGCTCATGCAGATACAGGTCCTTTAGCTTCGGGAATCTCAGAGTGCCTTGTTCAGACGAGGCCGCCGCAGCTCTTGTTTCTTCTGGAAGTTCTTGCTCCATGGGAAAGACCTGCCTGAGCTCACCGCAACAGACTATATGGAGGGTCTCCAGCCGGTAGGAAAAGGTGTTCTTTGACGACAACGCGGCGACATATCTGAGCCTGGGGCAGCAATGCAAATGAACAGTCCGCAGGTCTGTAAAGCACCTCCATTCACTTGATTTTGGCCTTGCTCGTCTGCTCCAAATACAATGGGCCCTCAGGAGATGAGCCGCCCAGAATGTTTCCAAGTCACTAAAGCTGTACTTGTTATGGTTAGTGGCGAAGACCTTGTCCAGCTTGGCGCATCTCTCCACAACGCACCACCTGAGCCCATTCATTATTTCCTTATGCTCTTTTGGGAACATAACAATGTGTTCAGGGGCAACTGTTGTGATGGAAGAGCTGTCGTGCACGTGCAATGATTGGATGACGTTCATCACCTCGCCTATCACACTCCTTGCCTCCGTGCTGACCTCGTTAGTGATATCACTGATTCCCTCGCTGATCTCCATGTGAACGTCTAGTGGGGAAAATTGCGTTAAGCTGCTGCTGCTGCTGCCATCGATCTTTGCAGTTATCTGTTCAATGCTAATGTCATGGTAGGCCGACGATTTGGGCAGAGGCGAACACGCAGCAAACTGCACACTATCTTTGCTAGCAGACGCCACCGCCGCCGCCGACCAGCAGAGATTCACCTTATTACACCCGTTAGTTTTCCAGAGAGACACCATGGACTGAAGGAGCCGCAAGTCTGCAAGACCAAGGAAAGCACGGTGGTACCCTTCTCGATCGCCTTGGGATTCTGTCAAAGAATCGCGCGACCATGGTTTTTCGGTCACCTCTCCTCCTGCTCGAGTGTCAATGCACACCAGCCTTAGATGGGGCATTCTGGTTTGGGGCCAAGAAATTGAGCGAAGCCGCTCGCATCCCATGAACAAGACTCGCTGAATATTTCCCACTTGGACCACCTCTTTGAGGTCAAGAAATTTGACTGCTGTGTGGGAGAGGTCCAGCTCCTCAAGCTTTGGCAATGACCCACACAGTTTAAAGTCTGCTAATCTTGCACACCCAACCAAGCTGATGCAGGATATCTCGGCTGTCTTCTTATGATCCTCGTCTGCTCCTGCGTTCAAGGAGAATGATTCAAGAGATGGAGGGAGTCCCTGAGAGCCAATATGTTCCAACCCAACACAACCATCGAGAATCAGGGTCTTGAGGCTAGTGGCACCTGAAAGGCTCGGCAACACTTGAATGGCGCTGTTCCCAGACAGGTCAAGGAGCTCCAGCTTCACCATATCCATGAATTCTTCCTTTCTTCCTGTTTCCCAAGAGCTTGAGGGCTCAACTATTCGGAGCCTACGAAGGTTTGACAATCGTCTCCATGCAAGGTTGGTGCGCCAAATCCTTCCCTTGTTTATATGAATCTCTCTAACATCCGTTGCAGTGACTTGCTCTTGTGTTTCCAGGGGAAAAGCCAATTCCCAGTCTGTGCGGCATACATGTAGCACCCATAGCCGCTGGAAAATTTCCACCGCTAATGCACCTGTTTCCCCCTCCTCCTCTCCCTTCCCTCCTAGTTGCTTCACATCCATGCACCTATCCAGTCCGAGGAATCTTAAATTGAGGCAGCAATGGAAAGGAGGAGATGAAAAGCTGAAGGTACATAGGCATAACTTCAGTACCCGGAGTTGATCCGCTTTAAGGAATTTGTCACTAGGTAACGATACTAGTGGATCCGACTTTTTGGGTGCAAAGAATATGGACGTTGTCCCTGGTGGAACCTCTTTGAAGTAGGAATTGGTAATAGAAATCCAGTGCTTTGGGGCAAATTCCAACTCAGAAACAAACTTAGGCGGTCTATTCATGTATGATGAGTAGCGGCCCTCAACTGGTGTGTAGTCCTCAAGTATTATATGCTGCTGCATAGCACGGGCAAGCTCCCATGCTAGGTTGTCCTCACCTTCTCCTACAATCCCATCGCAAACCCAATAGCTGGAAGCATGGATTGCCCAGTTGTAGCTAAGGACATCGTCATCTCGGTATTTCAATGACAAATAATACAGGCAGCACTTTGTAGCTATTTCAGGTGTGACGCCAAGGCCAAGTTCATGTGTGTACAAAGCTATTTCTCTTGCTTCTTCCTCTAGTAATGCAGTCCAATTGGCAGCAGCACCATAAGCATCAACAATAAGGTGTGAATCGTACGCCGATTCATAAATGTCACTGTTGATGCGAAGACGTCCTCTAAAGGTCCACAGTACCTTAACACTGAAGAGCTCAGGTTGAGGAATGCCACAACTGGTCAAGTCGACCATGACATCACCTCCATTGTGAAAGACAACTAAACATCTGTGCGGTACTAGGGATCGAGCTATCACTCTCGAGATGCCTTCAATCTCTTTTCTGGAGGCTTGGTCTACTCCACTGAGATCATCCTCCTCGTCTTGCCTTTCAAAATCGGCTGCTACCTGTTGAGTAAGATTAAGCTCATCCGTGATTGCCCTTTGCAATGCTCTTCGGCTCTTCCACCTAGAGCAGTCAATGTGAATGATCTTGTCGAATTTCTCCCATAGAGATAGTGGAGGGCGCTTTGATATAGCTCTAAGAACAGCAGAAGCACCCACTCCATACCATCCGTCGAAGTAGATGACCTTGGGTGCATCCTTGCTTGTATCCTCTAAAAGAGGAGTTATTTGTTGTACTGCTGTCTTGATGTTGGTCGCGATAATCCGCTGCATTTTTGTTTGATGCCAATTAACTAGTTAAGGTAATGTGCTCAAACCCTCAATTATGAATGTGCTCAAAAGTACATTACTATGCACTTAATTAATTACTGTACTGGTAATAAGAAATGTTTGTTAAAAGAATTTTAAGAATCTCGATCCATACCATTATTTTTTAGGATAGCTAATATTTTCTTTGCAAAACCTCAAATAAGCTGGAGGGCTACCAATTATATTAAAAATTTAGGCACAGGTTAGGTAGTACAATGACCCTAGATTTCATAGACAATAAAAGTAGCCACAAGCCCAGAATAACAACAACCACAACAACTAAGAATACCTAGAAGATATAGGTATAAATATATATAGGAATATTACCCAGAAAAGTAGCCACAAACCCAGAATAAAAACAACCACAACAACTAATAATACCTAGAAAAGTAGCCACAAGCTAACAATATAATTACAACAACCACAACAACTAAGATGTGTCTAATAGCCTAGATGTGTAGCAAGTTGGGAAGGACAGACTATGGTTTATACCAATAATGGACCATTGAGCGGTAAAGGATGAACATTTTTTTTTTTTTTGAGGGAAGGTAAAGGATGAACATGTAACTTGATGAGTTGATGTTGATGGGCCAAGGAGTCCACGGACCCATGTATGACCTACATCATGCACGTAAAGGGACAAGAGTGCAAGCTAGGTGATAAAGATGGCATTGTCTAAGCTAAGGAGGATGCCGATGTCAAGCCTCTGGCCTGAAAAAGCAACCCATGCAAGGAAGCATGCAAATTTCTGAAGGCATCAGTGCCTTGACCAAGGTTGGATACGGATTAACATCAGGAGGCTCGTGTAGGTGTTACGTAGGCTACAAAATTGAGCCGTAAAATTGTAGGTGGCAACAAAATTGAGGAGCACATCAAGTGCGGCAAGTGAGAAGGCATGTTGCGTCATCGTGAAGCTTGCGTGAGGCGAAGAAATATGTAACACCCTGAATTTCATCACATAATTTATTTAGCAACTCTCTAAATTTTATAGGTTTTATTTAAGGCTTGATTAATTTTTTGAGATTGAATTGGAATTCCTTTTAGACTAAACTGAATTTAAACACCTTATTGAATATAATATAATAGTCCAAATGAGTGTTTGTTTTGCATTATGCTGATGCAATATGGTGTTTCGTGACTGCAAAAGTTTTCAAAATGCATTTGTGCGATGGTTAGATTTTCCTGAGAATTTATTCTCATTGTTCCTAGAGCTAAATCCAATTTTTGGATTGTTCTGGAGGTCCTTTCTTGAGCTTCAAATGTTTTATTTGGATTTCTGGTATCCTAAACACCTCCAGAAAATTTCCTGGATTTTTCTATGTTTATAGAGTATTTTCGTGATTTAAAAATTAATTTTAGGATTTACTAGAATTGTTTTTTAGTCAGAAATTAATTTTCAAAATTGGAAAAAAGGAAGGAAAATAAAACCCAATGGCCGAAGATGTGGGGAGGATGGCCGAAGAGGCGAGGACGATAGTGTGGACCAGTCCGCGGAGGAGGTAGGGGATGAAGACATGGCCACAGGTGAAGAGTGGCACAACCCGTCGACAAAGGTGGGGGAGGAAGGCGCAGCCGCCGGTGAAGGAGACGAGGCGGATGGCTTGGCCCATCCGCTGAGGAGCCAGATGAGGACAACGTGCCGACCAGCAGAGGAGAAAGGGGATGGCACAACCGCCAGCGGAGGAGACGGGGTCAGCGCGTCCCGTCGCTAGGGAATGTGGGGGAGCGCAACCATCGGCAAAGGAGACGAGGATCGTGCGGCTGCCGACGGAGGAGACGATGGCAGCGCGGGTGTAACACCCCGCCCTCCAAAGCCGCACCGCCCAGCCCTTCCGAGGGGCGGGCACGCGTACACATAGCACCCTGCTTACACTTTCGTCCTCGCTTTGTGCAAAAAGGGTTAACCCGAAGGTGCTATGACTGGAGGACAAAGGCTTATAAGTTGGCTCCACCCTTGCTCAACTAGCAATGTGGTACTGAACACGCGCACACCGCGCTAACAGGCCACTACTGGACCGAAACAAATGGGCCGGGTGTGACAGCGGGCAGAGGGTGCGCACGAATGATGAGGCGAGAGGGCAGGTGTCGCGAGAGAGCCCACGCTGATGGCGGGGCGGCATAGCTCACCATGAAGGGAAGCAGGGGAGCCCGCAGTGCGGCTCGACGACGGAGGGGCAGAGCGGCACTGGCATGCCACGGAGGAATTAGAGGCGAGAGAAGCTCAGGGGGACAAGGATGCACGACTCGAATTGGAGATAATTTTCAATTCCAAATTCTAGGACACCAGAACCGAACAGCTGGTATTCAAGGGTTTCAATGCCAATTCCCAATTCAAGCCTCAATACATACATCCAAACACATCCTCAATATTATTAGTTTCTCGCGATCAAATCCAGCTTTAGCCTTTTATCCCTTGGCCCTCGTATTCCTAATCGAAATCACGTATATGCCCTACATTTTCGCTGTTAAGCCCCTAGAAATTTCTAAAACTTGCAAGAAAACCCCTGGAGCTTGTTTAGTGCGTATCGTTATTAGCGTTTCCTGGAAATTTCTAAAACTTGCCAGCAAGCCCCTGAACCTTGTTTAGTGCGTATCTTTAGAGTTTGAACTCCGTTTTGAGTGATTCTTTCGCTCACGTGTTCATAGTAACGTGTAGGAAAGTTATTCGCAGAAAAAAAACGTGTAGAAAAGGTTTGTTAGCATTGTTTGGTGTACTAATTTGTTTTATTTCTTTCTTTGCACGTGAATGTGTGATGCGTACATATATAACGCGCCATTCGAGGAGTTTGCTAAAGATCAAGGTTTTGATGGTTCTCACCAACATGGTTTTGAGGAAGGCAAGTGTACTTGGTCATTGCCATTTATACATGTGACATGTAATTTAATTAATATTTATTTATGTATTCGCTTGCATTAATTTGATGGGCTCCAATTAAGGTTGATACCTAGTCTCTTTGATCATTCCTTGCAAGCCGGGTTGTTTAATTCATTTTGATGATAAGTGATGCTTAGTTTGCTCCACTAGGTTGGTAATTGAACATGTTTTTACTTTACTATATGTTCAGGTAAGTTTTATTTAATTATAAGACTGCCTCTTTTAATCGAGATAAGTAGAACCGCCTAGAAAAACTGTGCAACCATAACTATTACATGACTCTGATCTTGGCTGACTAACTAGAGTCTTTATTTCATGATAGCTTTACCCGAAAGAGCTTAAGGGGGATACTGTAGTTGGTGTTTAACCCATCCCTCAACCTAATCTGCTCTATGGTATCTTCGTAGTTTGATAGAGCTTTATACATTGCACTGATCATGGATCCTTAGCGAGCTATCCTTACTAGAGGTTTGTAAAGGTCTCGTAGCGTCCCTATGCAATCATATCTTGGTTGTGTCATAAGCGCCTGTGTGATGTAGCCTGGTTGGGTCTAAAGTTCTTCGAACTTTTACGAGACATATGGTGAAGGAAAAGTCTATTTTCGACCATCGAACTATCACCTCAATTTAGTTTGGCCATCCAACTCAAAAACCAGGAATCTTTGGCCATTGAACTATCAATACCGTGCATACTTGACCACTAGGATGTTTTGGTGGGCGGTTTTGCTGATGTGGACTACACGTGGCGGTGGATCCACATGTAAGCACCTCTTTCTCTCCTCTCCCTCTCCCTTTTCTTTCTCTTCCCTTCTCTCTCAGCCACGGCGCCGGTGGCTAGCTTGTCGCTCAGCCATTTCTGCCTGGTCCTCCACTGTCGCCCCACGGCCATCCCATGCCCCAGCGCTACTGCATCAATGTTGCCCCGCCCACAGTCACCCCTACTACCCCCTTTAGGGTGTCTGGCCTCAATCCACATCGTGCCAGCGGTGGCTGTAACGCCCCGCCTCCCCGAGGCTAGGCCCGCTTACACCTGGCAGCTCTCTAGGACCTCTAGACTATCCTCACAAACCAACATATGTCTTTTTTGAAAGTGCATCTAGTCCCTTAAGTGGGTTTTGGTGAATTGAGTGACAAAACGATTAAAGGACTAACATGTCTTGTAAAGATTATGAGCAGGATTTAATTCGAATATTCATGATTCATGTGTATTCATTGGTTGAATACATAAATGTTTGGCTCACAAAGGAAGAATTGATGGCTCTCATAGTAATATAATATGGTAAACAACAAGTAAGTGTGAAACATGAAAAGAGACTTGGTCTCTTAACCAAGTGAAGACTTGTTGACTCAAATGAGACATCATGATCAAGGTTGGATAAAATTGAGAAATGCAAGTTAAGAAATATATGCTAGAGAAATGGTGGTATGGGACATCAAGACTCTATACACTTGGTGTATGACTTGCATTAGAAGACATGGATATATTGGATAATGTTCTATGATCAAAGCAAATGGATGAATTTCATGAATGATACAAGTGTATATGTGGCTATATGTGAAGCATGGAAGAAAGGTTGGATTTCGGGATAGTGTTTCTAAGGACCAAGCAATGTGTGATCAAGTTGCGGCTTGAGTCATGGATTCTTTGCTAAGGGTGACGAAACTTTCTACGGATCAACTGGATGTTTCATGATCATATGTGGACTTCATATAAGCTAGTATCAATATCTATAGAAGAAAGGTCACTTGAACTAGAAGTGGATTTCATTCTATGTCAAAATTTCAAGTCACTAGCTCAAGTTGGTTTTTGCTCAAGCATAAGCAATGTGGACAGACCTCAAAGGAAGAAATGAGTATGTACGGCACAATTGAAGGCATTCAAGCTCAAGCAAGTAATTGGATTTTATATTTATTCTTGAGTATAGGTCTGGCCTCAATCCACATCGTGCCAGCGGTGGCTGTAACGCCCCGCCTCCTCGAGGCTGGGCCCACTTACACCTGGCAGCTCTCTAGGACCTCTAGACTATCCTCACAAACCAACATATGTCTTTTCTACGCACTTTGTCCTCTCTCATACGCACACGAGAAGGACTTCTCGGTCGGTCACCCATCATGAAATTGCTCCGGGCCAAGCACGCTTAACCTCAGAGTTCTTTCAAGATGAGCTTCCGAAAAAAAGTTACAACTTGTTGATATGAGTATTCTATCAATCCTATTAAGCCCTGGGCTGCCACAATCTCACCCCCTAAGGAGACCGACGCCCTCGTCGGTCAACCCCAGGCCACGAACGTCCCCTCCGGCCATGTCCATGCGCCCAGTGCCAGCGTATGTGCCATGCTGTGTGACCGCTCTGGGCTCACACCAGCTATGCGCACCATGCCTGCGCAACTGCGACCTCATGCGCCCGTGAAACTGCAAGAGTCGGCTCTGATACCAATTGTAATGTCCCGCCTCCCCGAGGCCGGGCCAGCTTACACCTGGCAGCTCTCTAGGACCTCTAGACTATCCTCACAGACCAACACATGTCTTTTTTGCGCACTTTGTCCTCACTCATGCGCACCCGGGAAGGACTTCCCGGTCGCCTGGCCTGATAGAGATTCGATGCGTGGGCGAATCAAAACGTGAAACGTGGGCAAATAAAAATAAGACACGTGTTCTGTTTCAATTGGTCCACGTAATCCAATAAAACCACGCCACGTGTGTCACCAAAAAGGAGTACGTGGACGCACCAAAACGCGACACGTGGACAAATAGGGAAACGACACATGGACAAATAGGAAATGGACACGTGGACCAACCAATTGACGACACGTTTACGACGGGAAGAGTGACACGTGCGCCAATGAACAGTCAACACGTGGACGAATGAAATCGCGATGCGTGGAAGCCTGGGATGACGCCATGACTGCAGCCACATCACTCGCCACGCCGCGGCCACGTCACAGGCCAGCGTGGAGAGGAAACAAGTCAGCTAACAGAGTTCACGGCTCCAGTTGACGGTGCCACGTCAGCAAACGGGGATGACGGCGCCACGTGGATTTTTTTGGCTTCAATGACGAAATTTAGCTGTCGTCATAGAAGCAAAACAGTTCTATGACACAATAGATTTCGTCATTGAAGCAATCACTTCAATGACAAAAATGGTCAATTCGTCATGGAAGTACATTTATGACGCTTGCTTAATGACGAACCCGATTCCGTCATTTTTTCGTCATTGATCATTTTTAATGAAGAAAACACTTTTTTAATGACGAAACCCCGACGTCATAGAAGCAACATTTTGGTGTAGTGTCATTATGAAATTGCTCCAGGCCAAGCACGCTTAACCTCGGAGTTCTTTCGAGATGAGCTTCCGGAAAAGAAGTTGCAACTTGTTGATATGAGTATTCTATCAATTCTATTAAGCCCTGGGCTGTCACAGTGGCGTGGCTATGTTTCGGCGGTGGCAGCTATGCAAAGTGAGGAAGGAGAGGTACATCAGCAATAGGAGGAACTTATTTGAGTGGTTGGTTGGGGAATATGTTGGCCGAAGGATGGACTTCGATATGAATTTCCAACTTGTAGCAATAGAGGACGGTGGTGGCCGGGTTTTCTTCAATCCCCGTGGGGGTGGAATCTTGGTTTGGGATCCTAGGTGTTGGGAAGGAAGCTATGGAGGTTATGGAGGCACACACATAGTTAATTTGAAAACGGTGGAATGGTGGTGGAGGTCTCGGCCGACGCCGTCGTGCTCCTACCGTGTTACTCCCTACCCCCTCTGTACTTTGTTTTTGGGCAGAAAATAAGAGGGCCCTGTTCCATCACCTCTTCCCACCTCACGCCATCATCGCCTACTATGCCTGTGTTGCTACGTCCTCCCTCCAAGACTTCCTTCTCACGCTCGTGCGCCCCCTCCTGTGCTGCACTTCTCGCAGCGAAGTGCAGAGGAGCCATGCATCAATGGGAGCAGGTAGGAGGGGAAACTATAGGCCAGGAGGTGGATGCAGGGGTGCCGGTGTGCAGGGTCACCATGGTCGGGCGTCACTGAAGGACGGGGCGACAATGGCGGAGGGGCAGGCCAACCACCAGTGTCATGGCAGATAGGCAAGAGAGAGAAGGAAGTGAAGAGAGAGAATAGATAGAAGAGAAAGATTCGCTGACATGTGGGTCCCATTGCATATCATCCACCTTAGCAAAATCGCCCATGAAAATAGCCTAGTGGATAACAAATGTGCACGATATTGATAGTTTGATGGCCGAAGATTCCTACTTTAGAGTTGAATGGCCGAAACCAAACCGAGGCGATAGTTCAATGGTCAAAAATAGACTTTTTCCTATGGTGAATGAGTGCAACCTCTGCATAGTGTAAAAAACTGATATATTAGTTGTGCTCACGATTAAAAGTACTTGGGACCCTCACATGTGTAATTGACTTGAAGATTAATTAAATCGTGTTATTTATTTATGCCTTTTCTATATTAATGCAGAATATTAATTGTGGGTTAGTATAAACTTATATTTGCTAGTAATTAGCTGCTTAATAAAACTTGACCAACTAATAAACTGATAATTGCAGTAAACCTTGTCAGACTTTCACTTATAAAGCCTTGCATGTCATTTGTTATTTCTATTGCTGAATACGACATATGCCCACGCTTGTCTTTTATTTAATTGCATTCACATACCCAATTTGCCCAGATGTGAAGAACTTTGAGGATAACCATGGTGATTTAAAAAAGGTCTAGGCAAGTCCCCCACCTGCCGGGTCCAAAGGCTAGGAGCCTGAGAGGGGAGGTGGGGGGAATTTAACACCAGTTTGTGGCAACATCCGGTACTAAAGCGCACCCATCAACCGGTGCTGATGGATGGGCTTTAGCACTAGGTTTTGCTGCTGCCACCACCACCACCACAACAACAACAACAACAACATAGCCTTTTGTCCCAAGCAAGTTGGGGTAGGCTAGAGATGAAACCCAAAAGAAACAAGGATAAGAAAGACATAAAATGGCACAAGACCAAAAGTAAGGTTAGAGGTAAACAAAAGAAGAAACAAAGATCACGGTTCAGGCACGTTGATTGCTAGTATCTAAGCGCTTCTACCTGTAGCTAATTCCTTGGAGATATTCCACTCTCTAAGATCTCTCTTGACCGACTCGTCACAAGTCAGTTTAGGTCGACCTCTACCTCTCTTTACATTATCTACCCTTTCTAGAACCCCCACTACGCACTGGCGCCTCAGGAGGCCTCTGTTGGACATGTCCAAACCATCTCAACTGATGTTGCATCAGTTTCTCCCACCACCCGATGTAAATGTGGCGAGCAGTTCGAGGAGGCAGGCATGCAGCGCGCGAGCACACTTCTCCCTTCTTTTCTCTTCCTCTTCCTCTCCTCTCTTCCCTCTTCAACTTTATCTCTTTTCCTTCTCACTTCTCAAATCTCTCTCGCAGGCAAGGCGGGCGCCGCGACGAGTGGGCGCGGCCGCGTGCACGCATGCGTTTGAGATAGATTTGGGCTTCAGATCCAGTATGCTTCCTAGGTTCAATTGTTCGTTAGGACGTTTGAGATCGATTTGGGCTTGAGATTTGAGCTTGATAGTATAGGTTGTTTCTCTGTATTTTTGCAGTTCATGCTGAAGGCTTGAGCCTTTCATGGGTGGACTACTGGAGTGTCGAGGCTCATGAAAAACCTGTAGAATCTAGAGATTGTGTTACATGGTTATCTGTTATAAAATCTGTAGATATTGGAGATTGTAATTTTGAGTTTACTGATATAATCTAAGTGAAATTTTTTCTACTCGTCTCATTTTTTCTCCTCTATTGAAGCTCAAGTTCTTGATTGAAGCACAAGTTCTTGAAGAACAAGAGCGGGGGAGAATGCGGTAGGGGAAGGGAAGAGAGGAGAGAGAAACCAGTGAGCAATAAGATAAACTATTTTTTTGGCGCGTAGAAACCTTTAGCACCGGGCGATGTTGCCACCCGATGCTAAAGGACCCCCTCCTTTAGCACCGGGACATTAGCACCGGTTGAAAAATCGGTGCTAATAGGGCCTTCTCCAGTAGTGATTGTTGTTCACTAATAGGCTTAGTGATATTTGGGTAATATCTATAATTCACTTGGGTGCATTTTGTATAGAAAATGTACCCACTCTGGTTGCAACCACCAGTCCAATCGCGCAGTTGCAACTGGAACAGGTGCAATTACAACTAGTTTGTGTCAAGCTACAACTGAGTCGAGTCTAGTTGCAAAAAGTTCACGTCATGTTGCAATTGGGTCGGATCTAGTTGCAACTTTTTTTTGAACCAATTCGGGAGGGGGGGGGGGGAGATCCCCACCTACTCATTCATTGAACAATGGTTCAAGTACATATTCTCCCGGTATGCAGGAGAAATTACAGGTTTTCTCAGAAGTCCAAGGAGAACAACGTGAGGTCGGCAATGCCGTAGGAGAGAAAAATAAAAATAACAATGGAAAAATTGGAGCACACCTCCAAGTTACACCCCGTGAGAACCTGTCGATCACTAGATTACTCGACTTCCAAGCGACTTACTTGCCGAAGCCATGTCGACCATTTGTGAGCTTCAATTCCAATCTTCATCTAACCAAAGGAGGGGTAAGTACCTGTCTTGGTCATCTAGTTGCCACCCTTCTTGATGGCCTCCGACGCCCTCCGAGAGAGGTGAGAGATGAAGGGAGAAGAACACCTTGGAGGACCCGGTGTGTCCGAGGACAGGTGGATGGTCGCTTCCTGGTGTGATGAGTGATTGACAACGTGGTGTGGATTGACGTTTCCCTTGGCTCAAGTATTGCAGGTGTAGAATGCGGCTTGGTTGCATTGGTGCAGGTGAAGAACAGGCGCGAAAGGTCTTAGCCATGGCGGCCTCCGAGGAGTGGAGAGACAAGTAGAATTGTTCGAGGGACCCGGTGGCCAGATGGATCAAGTGCGGTTCACATGGTGGCAAGAACGAGCGAGAGAACATGGTTCCACGTGTGAGGTAGCGGCTCACAACCGAAGCTCGTACGTGGAAGAGAAGCCGGTGCAAGGTGGCGGCTAACGACCGAAGCTTGTATGCGGGGCTTGGTGATTTGGCCACAAAATCATCGGTGGACGGTTTCCCTTGGTTTGGGCCTCAAAACCAAGGCCGAGGACTCGACGAGGAAAGATTGGGCTGCTGGGCTGAGTGTGGCTGACAGGGGCGGTTTAACCGCCCCCCCTAGGTAGGCCCAAAATTGGCGTCGAGGAGCTTCGATCCAGAGGACACGCGGCGTGACTGCAAGGCTTGCGTCGGAGGGAAGCTAGCTTGCGGTGGAAGGTGTCCCAGCCGGAAAATATCTGAAACCAAATGTCAAATTTGCCCCTGAGAGGTATGTATCACTTAGGGGTAGTTTAGTCTTTAGAGCACCACCACTTGGACCACTAATAGGCCCCCTAGGGGTTGGTGGCTGCTATCTCTCTAGTTATCTCTTTGGTTTTCTCTTTGGACTTGTATTTCCCTTTCATCCCTTCCACCTAGAACTATTTCGAATCATTCGTAGTTTGTATAAGTGAATTCATGGTTGGTTGATTGAGTTTGTTCTGTTCACCTTTGTGCCATGATTTGAATCCACAAGCTCCTTTTCTTTTTCCTATTTTTGGAGGTATTTTCGGAGCTATTTTTGAGGGATTTTTGTTCTTCACTTCCAAGGGTGTTTTCTCTCGGATTTCTTTGGAGGAATCACGTATGAGTGCCTTGTGCCTCTTTTGCTGGTGATCACTTGCCTCCAAACGTCGGGAATCGCTTTGGATTGAAGTTTTCGGGATGAACTCGAGGTCATGGTGTTCTTCCTTAGATTTGAGTTTTCGGGAGTTCTAGTGAGTTAGAGGCCAAGATCTTTTGGGAAAAATACTCCACTGGAGGTGTACATCATCTGATCAAAATCTCGCCTCAATAGCTCAAGCGGTTTGGGAGTTCCACTTTCGAGTTGACCTTTTCCCGTGCTCCCGGGCCCGGGCGGTTTAACCGCCCCCTTGACCCGGTTTAACCGCCCTCCGTGGGTGTGTTGAATCGAGTCGTGTTTTGGTTCGTTTTGTGTTTGTTTCGATCGAATCGAGTTCCGCTGTGTCTTTCTTGCTCCTAGGGTCAGTAGCTTGACAGTAGCTACGTGATCTTGGCAAGATTGCTTTTGGAGGCTCTGGAGTTGATTTAGGAAAACAGCCGGATCAGTTGAGAAGAATTTTTATCGGCTCTCATTCACTCCCCCCTCTCTGGTCGCCTAATCGGTCCTTCAATTGATATCAGAGCTGGTTACAGGTCTTTGTGACTCTAACTAGTCTAAGATCCAAAGATGGCGTACCAAGATCGGGGTTCCGGGCCTCCGCACTTCAATGGGAAGAACTATCCGAATTAGGTCGCGCGAAGGGCGCTTTCTTGCGAGGCAAAGGAAAGTTGTTGTGGGATGTGACCAAAGATGAACACTATGTCAATCCCACCATCTTAGATGCCCAGGATGTAAGAGATAAGTTCGAGGCCAACGCTAGGGCTATCGATTACTTGTTCCGTGCTTTGTCGACTGAGGAGTTTGAGCGAGTTTTGGGCGAGGACCTAGCTAGCCAGATCTAGCAGAAGCTCAAGGTAGCCCACGGTGGTGATAGCCATGTGAAGGCTAGGCTTTTCTCGATGTATCGCAGAGAGTATGAAAATTTCGTTCAGTTGCCTGGAGAGTCTGTTGATGCTTTGTTTCAGCGCTTCACTTCCATAGTCAACAACATGAAAGCCAACATCACCATCCTCCCATACACGGATCATGACAGAGCTGTGAAGCTCTTGCAAGCACTTGATAGATCCGTGTGGGGTGCCAAGGTTGAGGCGATCATGGAGTCGGCTAACTATGAAACTTTGTCAGTTGATGAGCTTTTCTCCAAGTTAAAGTCTTCTGAGGTTGATAGACAGCTGCTTGCCAAGGCGAAGAGTCTGACTGATCCCCATAGTGTGGCTCTTGTCGGTGGCTCGAGATATGGACAGGCTAATACTTCCAAACATTTTGCTTTGTCTTCTCTTGTGTCTATTCCAGATGAGGAGTATGAGGTGCTGAGCGAGGAGGATCTCGCGTTGCTCACGAGGAGGTTCGAGCGCATGTACCAGAATCGGAAGGGTTCAAGGCACGCCAGAAGTACGTGCTACTGATGTGGGAAGATGGGCCACTTCATCGCCGAGTGCCCCGAGGAGATAAAGAACGACTACAACCGCAAGCACCGATTGCGAGACGACCACAAGCACCGCTCCAAGGACGAGTACCGCTCCAAGCACAAGAACAAGGAAGAGAGGAGGTCGAAGAACAAGCACGGTGGGCACAAGAAGAACAAGCCTCGAGCGATGGTGGCTGATGCGAGCGACATCGACACGAGCTCCACCAACACGTAGGGATAAAAGCGGGACGGGAAAATCCCGTCCCGACCGGCACCGTATCCCGTATAAACCGATAGTATATCGTTTTTTCAGTAAAAAAACAGAAACAGGAAAAAAACGGGCAAAATCCGGCGGTGGCAGGAACGGAAACAGGGAAGAGCTTTTCCTGACCGTTTTGCCGGTTACCATATTTGATCCGGGAATTTCCCGCGGTTGTTCCCGCATTTTGTGTGCTACAACCTCCTGTTCGGCCCGCTGGAACATTCAGCCCAGCCCAACCCCGAGCAGCCGAGCCTCCCGCAGACGAGCAGCGCTCCGTTCAGCTCCAGTCCCGATTAAAACCAGCAGCACCCAGCCATCAAACCCTAACCTGCCTCCTCTCCAGTCCGTTCCACCGCAGCGCCGCCTCCCCCAGCAGCCTGACGCCTGCCTCCAACCTCTACCGCCGCCGCCCCCAGGCAGCAGCCCTGCGGCACGCCGCTGCTACGCGCTGCGCGCAAGTTCGGCGGCCTCACCTGCTACTGCCGACTTTTGGCTGCCCACTGTGGCATGCATCTTTTTTTAATTTGGACCTTGAATTGTGATCTTTTGGTGGTGAGTGGCGTGACAATGTCACTGTGTGCCATGTGCGGCTGAATTAATGTTGCAGACTTGTCACTTGTGTAGTTGTGTTGCATCTTGCTTGCATGTGCGTGTGCTGATCAGTAACTGATGTGGTGAAGGCCCTGATGCAGTTAGCTGCATATTGTTTGCATTTGAATTATGTATGGTTGTTACTATTGCATCGAGCTAAATATTTGAAGTGGTTACATGTATGGGTGTTCCCGAATTGAGTTGCCGATTCCCGACCGTAATCGACATGTTCCCGATCGAAATGTTCCGTTCCCGGTATCCCATAATATCGGTTTCGTTTTCCCGTTCGGCTTTCCCGATCCCGCTTTCGCTGCCGGCCGAAAAATACAGTAACAGGAATGGTTAAGGGATTTTCCCGACCGTTCCCGACCGTTTTCATCCCTACCAACACGTCGTCAAGCTCGAGCAGCGAGGATGAAGACCGCGGCCACCGCAAGGAGAAGAAACACATGAACCACAACTTCAACGTCATCTCCTTCACCGCCGTCGACTACTACACCATGGCGCACGACTCCGACAACATGAAGAGCAAGGACGACTCCGACTCCGAGGATGAGGTATTGACCGATCCCACCTCTTTGCGTAAGGAGATTGCTAGACTAGAGGAGTTGGTCGATAATCGCGATGATGTGCTTAGGAAGACCAACAAGGAGAAGAGAGAGTTTAGGTCTTTACTAGGTGAGTTGAAGGAAAGAGTAGCTGAGCTTGAGGCCTTACTTTCTGAGACTGGAAAGAAGGCGATGGACTTTGAGTCTTTGCTTTGTGAGTCTAGGGAGAGAGTAGCTAAGCTTGAGTATGAGATTGGTGCGCTGAAAGATGCTCCTGTTGTGTCTGATGAGATTGAATGCTCTTTCTGTGATGTGCACCTTGCTGATCTGGTTGCTCTTAAGGAAAAACACATGACATGCTTAGATGATATAGAAGATGCTAGGGTTGAGATTGCTGAGTTAAAATCTAGATCTTCCTTGCTAGATGCTTGTACTTCTTGTCCTACTTTGCATGCTCAGTTGCTTGAATCGCGTGCCATGATTAGTTCGCTTGAAGCTGAATTGAAATCTCCTATTGCAAACTCTTGTTCTGCCTGTGATGTTGTTGCTTTGAAGAATGTTGAGCTAGCACAATCTGTTAATCGTTTGCAAGATGAGAATGATGAGTTGCATCAGTGTTTGGGTTGGTTGTCTGGTCGTGAACCTCAGCTTAAGATGTTGATTGCTGGGTTCAAGAGAGCTGATGGTCGTGGTTTGGGTTCTGAGAAGGTTGATGAGAGTGGTGGTGAGAAAGAGAGAGAGCAAACCAGTTTCACATCAAACATCCCAATACCACCAGAGAGAACTCCACCAAAGAACAGCTTTACACCTAATCCCAACCACCTGTTGAACAAGATTGACACCACTCCAGATCCTCCCAAGTTTCCACCAAAGACAAACAACTTCCAAAGGAGAGTGACTTTCGTGAGGAGTGGGGTTTACCAGCCGAGAGAGAAGCCACAGCCGAGAGAAACCCCAAAGCCAAAACCAGTCCGCTTCCATTGTGAACATTGTGGAAGGGATGGTCACCTAGAAGAGTTTTGCTGGAGAAAGAAGATGGAGGTGAGACGAGAGAAGGAGATGAGGAACATGGACAGGTACTACTCTTCCCGTAGTGTGCCTGTGTCTCGTTCACCTTTGCCTAGGAGAGAGGGCTTTGTGCGTACAGTTCCTTCGTTGAGTAGTCGTGGTGTTCCGGCTCGTGGTGAGTTTGCTAGGCGGCCTCCTGCTCGTGGTCAGTTTGGTGCAGGGAGGTTCGACCGTAGCTTTGAGGCTAGGAGAGAGTCTAGGCCACGTTTTCCCCCGCGTGGTGCTAGAGGTTCGATGGTGAGAGACGAGAGGGTTTCACGTGGTAGTGCTGATTTTGCTAACCCCTCTTTTGAGCAGATGGCCCGACACTGGTTTAACTCTTTACTGTGCTAACCCCAGTGTCGAGTCGTTCGCTCATTCTCGTTCTCGCTTTTGATTGTGCAGGTGGGAGGCTTGGAGAACTTTTGGTTGATGGATTCCGGATGTTCGAGACACATGACAGGTAATAGGAAGTGGTTCTCCAGCCTCACCCCGGTGGTGTCCAGGCAATACATCACTTTTGGGGATAAGGGTAGAGGTAGAGTGTTGTCTCAGGGTGCGATTCAAGTGAGCGATGGTTTTATGTTGAAGCGGGTTGCTCTTGTCAAGAATCTTGGTTTTAATTTGCTTTCAGTTTCTCAGCTTCTTGATGAGGGTTATGAGATTCGGTTTAAGAGTGGTGATTCTCGGATTCTTGATTCTCGAGGTGATCTTGTTTGTATGATTATTCCCGAGGGACAGATTTTTCTTGATCTTTTGGTCCTTCTCTGTGTTTGCTGGCTGGTACTTCTTCTGAGCTTTGGAAGTGGCATATGAGATTGGGTCATGTGAGCTTTGATTTACTCACACGCTTGAGTGCTCTTGACCTTATCCGAGGATTGCCCAAGCTCAAGTTTGAGAAAGATTTGGTATGTGCTTCTTATAGACATGGTAAGATGGTTGCTGCTTCTCATCCACCTTTGACAGATGTGATGACTGAGCGTCCAGGGGAGCTTTTGCATATGGACTTGGTTGGTCCCGCTCGCGTTCGCTCAGTTGGTGGGAAATTGTATGTTCTTGTTATTGTGGATGACTTTTCTCGGTATGCTTGGGTGTTCTTTTTGGCGTCGAAGGATGAGACATTTGATTTTGTTTGAGATCTGATTTTGAGGTTGAAAAACGAGAGTAATGGTGGTGCCATGAGAGTTATACGCAGTGACAATGGTACGGAATTTAAGAACACTCGTTTTGATGCCTTTTATCGTGATCTTGGTCCGAACATCAATATTCTTCGCCATATGTTGCTTGCCAAAATGGGGTTGTTGAGAGGAAGAATCGGACGCTTTGTGAAATGGCAAGGACGATGCTCGATGAGCATAGGAATCTTAGGAAATATTGGGCCGAGGCCGTGAACACAGCTTGTCATGTTTCAAATCGAATTTTCCTTCGTGCTTTCTAGAAGAAAACTTGCTATGAGCTTTTCCATGGTCGTTCCCCACGTGTGAGTTACTTTCGGGTGCTTGGTTGCAAGTGTTTCATTCTGAAGAAAGGAAATTTGGACAAGTTTGAGTCTCGTTCGATGGATGGAATTTTTCTAGGCTATGCTAGTCATTCTCGAGCATATCGTGTGCTCAATCTTGAAACTAACCAAATCATGGAGACTTGCGAAGTTACTTTCGACGAGACCATTTTGTTTAGCTCTTCTGTCTTTGAGTGTGCAGGTGATGATGAGTTGGGACAGTCCATCTTTGAGGAAGAACCGGTTGATGAGGAAGATGATGAGGAGAATCATGCACCGTGTGGAGATCGTGTACCTTCTACTTCCACTACTACCACGACGTTTGACGACGGCCCCTCTGCTACACCTTCGTCAAGTCGCGCACATGATCGAGTTTAAGTGGAAGTTGATGTTGAGGGGGAGGCAATCTCGAGGCGAGAAGCTCCCCGGCTGGTACAAAGGGATCATCCACCTTCGAAGATCATCGGGAACCTAGATGAACGCACTACACAGTCGAGGTCACAGAACATCTCTCATTTCGCTCATTCTGCTTTTGTCGCGTCTTTCGAGCCCAAAAATGTTGGACACACTTTATCTGATTCTGATTGGGTCAATGCCATGCATGAAGAGCTTGAAAATTTTGAGAGAAACCGGGTGTGGGAGTTAGTTGAACCATCTCCAAATTGTCATCCTATAGGAACCAAGTGGGTTTTCAAAAACAAGAGGGATGAGGGTGGAGAGATTGTGAGAAACAAAGCGAGGTTGGTTGCTCAGGGCTTTTTGCAGCAGAAGGGGATAGACTATGAGAAGACCTTTGCTCCTGTTGCCCGTTTGGAGGCAATTCGGATCCTTCTAGTATTCTCTGTTGCTAAAGGGTTCAAGTTGTACCCAATGGACGTGAAGAGTGCCTTTCTGAATGGGGTGATCGAGGAAGAAGTGTATGTGAGGCAACCCCCGGGTTTTGAAAGTGAGAGATACCCACACCGAGTGTTCAAACTCCACCGAGCTTTATATGGCCTAAAGCAAGCACATCGAGCGTGGTATGGCAGGTTGAGGGGGTTCTTGCTTAGCAAGGGGTTTGAGATGGGGAAGGTTGATAAGACCCTATTCTTGTTGAGAAATGGCAATGATCTTTTAATCGTTTAGATTTACGTGGATGATACCATTTTTGGTGGCTCTTCTCACGATATTGTTGCCAAGTTTGCAGACGATATGAGCAGGGAATTTGAGATGTCGATGATGGGAGAGTTGCAGTTCTTTCTCGGGCTACAGGTCAAGCAAACCAAGGACGGGACGTTCGTGCACCAAAGCAAGTACACCAAGGACATTCTCAAGAAATTCGACATGAGCGACTCCAAGCCGATGACTACACCGTTGAGTACGATTACAGCTTTGGATGCGGATGAGGACGGAGAACCAGTGGACCAGAAGGAGTACCGGAGCATGATCGGCTCCCTCCTCTACTTGATGGCGACGAGGCCGGACATACAGTTCAGTGTGTGTCTGTGCGCTCATTTTCAGGCTTCACCGAGGACTTCACATCGTCAGGCCGTCAAGCAGATTTTCAGGTATCTCAAGTACACTCCTGAGCTGGGTCTTTGGTATTCTGCTGATTCCTCACTTGCACTCCACGGTTTCTCTGATGCGGATTTTGCTGGATGTCGTGTTGATCGCAAGTCTACTTCTGGTCAGTGTCAGTTTCTTGGTTCGTCCCTTGTGTCTTGGTCTTCTCGCAAACAGTCCAGTGTAGCCCAATCCACTATAGAAGCCGAGTATGTTGCTACCGCTAGTTGTTGTTTCCAGCTGCTTTGGATCACCTACACTTTGAGAGACTTTGGCTTAGACATGTCCCATGTTCCACTTCTGTGTGATAGCACCAGTGCCATAAGCGTAGCCAAAAATCCCGTGCTTTATTCCAAAACCAAACACATAGGAGTGAGGTACCATTTCCTGAGAGATCATGTGGAGAAAGAAGATATT
The DNA here is from genome assembly GCA_015476505.1 of Urochloa ruziziensis. Taxonomy (NCBI): domain Eukaryota; kingdom Viridiplantae; phylum Streptophyta; class Magnoliopsida; order Poales; family Poaceae; genus Urochloa; species Urochloa ruziziensis. Next base: position 11,376,084 of record CM027124.1, read on the forward strand.
GAACTTGTCCATGTTTTTACCCAAAACCAGCTTGCAGACATTTTCACCAAACCACTTGACCAAGTTACATTCACCCGCTTGCGAGGAGAACTTGGTGTGTGTGCGTTTTTCTGAGCTGAGTTTTGGAGGCTTCTCTTGTAGCATATGTATACTATTGTACCATCTTTGTATCTTGATGTACAGTTTTCGATTTTGTATCTTGATGTATAGTTTTCATCTTTGCATCTTGTGATATATCATGCTACATTTGTATCGTATCTTAGGATGAGCTTCTCCTATATGCAGTGATTGCTACAACTTGCTGCATTTTAGAGTTTAGATAGGCTGGCTAGGGTTTGATTGTATGGATGGCTATGCTCTTGATGGTTTTGATATATATTCTATTGAGATAGTCTCCCTTTTGAATTAAAATGACCAACTGAACTTAAACTCTTTCACCCATGAGTAAATGCCTTTGCATGTCTTGTTTGAGCCGAAATGGCTATATCTTGCTTAAGATCATGCTAGGATGTGATATTCTTTTCAATTGGGTCAAAGACCTTTGTCATTGTGAATGTTTAGCCCATGCTTTATCTTGTGGAGGAGTATAAGCTTCTTTTTGTCGCAAAGACATTTCATGTACCAAGATTAATTTGAAAAACTTGAAAAATGAGATGTCTATGCATGAAAGAAGAATGATGAGAAAAAGATATATTTCAAGAAATTTATGCTCATGTCTCTATGCTTTCACCATTGCACACACTTGCACACATGGGTGCTAAGCGGTTGCATGTTGTTTGCCGGAGAAGTCTCCCTTGAGAAGTGAACACATGGCTCCGTGCTTTGACATGACATGAGATAGAATTTGGGCGTTTATAATGATCTTTTGTCAAGAATGCTTGTCCTATCATAATCTTGGTGAGTTGAAGTTTATTTTTGCTTAAATGATCCATGTTTAGGACTTTGCTCATGTGGTAACATTTTTGATATAATTGAACAAATTGATCATGGCTTTGTCAATTGGCTATATGTCTTTACCTTCTTGATGGCAATGCCCGAGTGACATGATGAACTATCTAGTTTGTCTCTTCTCTAACTTGTAGCACTTTGTATTGCACATTGTATATTTGAGAAGCTTGTAGTTGCATTTTTGTACATTTTTGCCTTGATTTGTGCATTGTCAACAAGGGGGAGAATTTCTGGAGCATTTCGCATGGGGGAGAAGTTGCTAAATTTGTGAGAAAGTTTTTGAGTTTGAAATTGTTGGATTTGTGAGAATTGGTGAGAGCTTTGCCAAAAGGAAGTTTCTGAAAATTTGTGAAGTTTCTGGAGGAATAACATTGCTAGATGCTATTGAAAGCTTTTGAGTTTGTGAGATTTGCATTTTTGATGTTGGTAATCTGCCAGGGGCGGTTTAACCGCCCCCCATGGGCGGTTTAACCACCCCTGTGCTGAGTGCACACAAGTTTGTGGGATTTTGAGCATTTTCGAGTGTTTTTCGCATGCACAAGTTCACTTGTTCAGGGGGAGTTTGCATCTTTGTAGGGGGAGTGCTTTGAGTGTTCTGAAAAGTGATTCGGAGATTTGAGACTTGTGTTTTGTGCTTTTGCTCTTTTGCCGATGGTGTTGAGCCCTTTTCGCTTCCTATGGAAGGGTCGGCGTTTTCTGAGTTTTTCTCTTGTGAGTGACTTTGTTTCGTTTTGTTCTTGCTTTTAGTCACTTGCTTGAGTGTTGTTTTTTGATTTTTTTCTATTTTCTTTCGATATCTATGGAGACTATGTGTGTGTTCTCAATGCACTCATCAAGGGGGAGATTGAGGACCCGGTGTGTCCGAGGACGGTGGATGGTCGCTTCCTGGTGTGATGAGTGATTGACAACGTGGTGTGGATTGACGTTTCCCTTGGCTCAAGTATTGCAGGTGTAGAATGCGGCTTGGTTGCATTGGTGCATGTAAAGAACAGGCACGAAAGGTCTTAGCCATGGCGGCCTCCGAGGAGTGGAGAGACAAGTAGGCTTGGTTCGAGGGACCCGGTGGCCAGATGGATCAAGTGCGGTTCACATGGTGGCAAGAACGAGCGAGGGAACATGGTTCCGGTGCGAGGTAGCGGCTCACAACCGAAGCTCGTACACGGACAAGTAGCCGGTGCAAGGTGGCTCGCTAACGACTGAAGCTTGTACGCGGGGTTTGGTGATTTGGCCACAAAATCATCGGTGGACGGTTTCCCTTGGTTTGGGCCTCAAAACCAAGGCCGAGGACTCGACGAGGCAAGATTGGGCTGCTGGGCTGAGTGTGGCTGACAGGGGCGGTTTAACCGCCCCCTAGGGGTCGGTTTAACCGCCCCCCCTGGGCAAGCCCAAAATTGGCGTCGAGGAGCTTTGATCCGGAGGACACGCGGCGTGACTGCAAGGCTTGCGTCGGAGGGAAGCTAGCTTGCGGTGGAAGGTGTCCCAGCCAGAAAATATCTGAATCCAAATGTCAAATTTGCCCCTGAGGGGTATGTATCACTTAGGGGTAGTTTAGTCTTTAGAGCACCACCACTTGGACTACTAATAGGCCCCCTAGGGTTGGTGGCTGCTATCTCTCTAGTTATCTCTTTGGTTTTCTCTTTGGACTTGTATTTCCCTTTCATCCTTCCACCTAGAACTATTTCGAATCATTCGTAGTTTGTATAGGTGAATTCATGGTTGGTTGATTGAGTTTGTTCTGTTCACCTTTGTGCCATGATTTGAATCCACAAGCTCCTTTTCTTTTTCCTATTTTCAGAGGTATTTTCGGAGCTAGTTTTGAGGGATTTTCGTTCTTCACTTCGTAGGGTGTTTTCTCTCGGATTTATTTGGGGGAATCACGTATGAGTGCCTTGTGCCTCTTTTGCTAGTGATCTCTTGCCCCCAAACGCCGGGAATCGCTTTGGATTTGAAGTTTTCGGGATGAACCCGAGGTCATGGTGTTCTTCCTTAGATTTGAGTTTCCGGGAGTTCTAGTGAGTTAGAGGCCAAGATCTTTTGGGAAAATACTCCACTGGAGGTGTACATCATCTGACCAAAATCTCGCCTCAAGACCTCAAGCGGTTTGGGAGATCCACTTTCGAGTTGACTTTTTCCCGTGCTCCCAGGCCTGGGCGGTTTAACCGCCCCCTTGACCCGGTTTAATCGCGCCCCCTGGGTGTGTTGAATCGAGTCGTGTTTCGGTTCGTTTTGTGTTCGTTTCGATCAAATCGAGTTCCGCTGCATCTTTCTTGCTCCTAGGGTCAGTAGCTTGACAGTAGCTACGTGTTCTTGGCAAGATCGCTTTTGGAGGCTCTGGAGTTGATTTGGAAAAACAGCCGGATCGGTTGAGAAGAATTTTTATCGGCTCCAATTCACTTCCCCCTCTGTGGTCGCCTAATCGGTCCTTCAACCTTGAAGAGAATGAGGCCTCTGTCCTCACTAATCCGGCTTCAGACGGGAGGTGAATCCACAAAAGCCTGCACTTTTCCGAATACAAAAAACAAACCCGCTACGGTCGGTTGCTCGATGACACCAAAGATCGTCTCCACTGAGTTGACAATGATGGTCCCGAAGTGGTTGCCCGCATTAAGCCAGAACAGAGGCTGGCTTCTCAGATTGCCAATGAGTCGAGGGCCCTCCAACGCCCTATGGGGGAACGAAGCCCCAAAGGAGGGAGGCCCACCGACGAATGCAGCCACCAACAACCAAGCAGAGAGGATGGAGACGAAGTTAGGAGCCTGGAAGAAGAATTGCCAGATCCTGGCTGGAGCGAAAATGGGGGCAGAGAAGGTGGAAGGAGATGAGGAGCCCCACAAGTGTCTAAGCGTCAGCGGAGGAGGGGATGCACAGAACCGACGCCTCCAGGGAGGGTAGCGGTGCCCAAGGGCGTCGCCGCCGGCGAGCTGCTCAGCAGCGTCATGCTTTCACAGTGCTTCCGAAACATCCAACAGAACAACAAGATGTGGAGGCCACTATGAGGATGGAGAGGTGGGGGTGGATGAGCTGGTTTGGGGATGGAGCTGGGGGGAGGGGGGCACGAAATCCCGCTGGATAGCTCACCGTCGGCCATCCAAAGAAAATGGCAGCGCCCCGGGCGGCTCCCGGTCTGGGGGAGGGCAGCGGAGGCGAAGGCGAAGGGGAGAGAGGGCGGCGGCGCGGAGGCGAAGGAGAGGAAGGGGCGGCGGCGTGGTGGCGGAGGTGTGGTGGCTTTGTGGCGAAGGGGAGGGAGAGAGGCCGAGGGAGCACGACGGCGGCGGCGACTAGGGTTTGGTCCGCGCGCCGCCATAGCCGTCGTCCGGCCTGCAGGCGGCTCTGGGCTGTGGATCCGGCGATGGGGAAGCCGGATATGCCCACGGCGCCGCCGGATCTGTGGCGCCGTCGGCCCGGTGCGCCGCCCGGCCGGAGCTCTGTCGCGTCGTCCCGCGCCGACGTTGGAGCCCAATAACGGCCTTGTGGCCCCACCATCACCTTCCTCACCGGCCGCCGGGCTTCCGGCGGCCCGCTCAGGCGACGGTGAGGGAGGGAGGAGGGGGGGCGCGGGAGCTAGAGGCGGCGGCGCGAGGTCGCCGCCCCCCCCCCCCCCCGGTCGCCTTGCGGGAGCGACGCGGGGAGGGGGGGGGGCAGGGTCTACGCAGACCGCTTGAACGATCTAGTTGCAACTGGTCCATGAACAGTTGCTACTAGATCAGATCTGTTGCAATTAGTTTCGTTTAGTTGCAATTGATCAAGAGTTATAGTGGCAATTGATCAAGCCCTGCAGTAGCAACTGTGAGAGTCGTGCATTTGATATACAAAATGCATCTTATTGCATTTTATTCTCGTCTGCTTGTAGGCTAGCTAAGTTCAAATGAGGAATAGAGGGATTGAGAGTAGGAACCTCTCACATTGATTTCTTCATCTTTAGTGAGGATAGATGAAGGGAAGTGGCTAGCCTGATGGCTATGTAGAAACTTTTTTAGTTAATCTAAGCTTTCATCGTTGTGATTTCGTGCTCCAATTTCTCCTTCTGCTTCGTTCGGCGACTGTGTTGCCCTCGAGTCACGCCCCTACATTCCTACAATAATGAAGAAATAAATGCTCCACTCACTAATTTTCGTAGATTCGGGTGCATAGGATATGGATATTGTTATCTAGGTTTCTCATTTCTGCATTTACACATTTTGAACGTTTATAAAAGGATTCTTAATCTTTCGCAGAAAAAGGATCACTAATATTTAATTAATAAATGTGATTATTATACGGGTTGATGCTACGAAAGCAAACATCATAGGCATGCGGCGGGCTGCCGTTCGCATATGGATTTGACACACATTCTAAAGACTGTACCGCTAGTGTCGAAGCTTAGGGGGGGGGGGGGGGGGGGGGTCTATGTACGTACTTTCTCATCAGCAGGCATGTTGAATTTGTCCAGCAAATTAATCTGAACCTCTCCAGAACCTTAGTCCATCTCAAGTCGCTTCTTCCAGATGGATATCTCCACTGGCTAAGTCGTCATTGCAATGCAGCAAGAGCAAAGTTAATTACAAGCAGTCCGTCGGTGCTACGTGCACCTATTCTTCAAATAAATGCACTTACCTGAGCAACTGAGCTGAGAAAACACAAGAATTTGTGGTGCTTTATTTGTTAGTTCTTTCCAGAGAAATGGGGTGTGTGTGTGTCGGGAGAGAAGTGGCCACCATGGCAAGAGGTATATGTCCCTAGGCGAGAGCTGCCTGCAATAATATAATAAGCTGCTCCTCGTTCGGTTGCATCTGAAGATTTCTTCACCTTGTAGTTTGTGACATTGGCTTTCAGAAAAGGATATGCACAGTGCTCTTTGCTTGGGGCCGGAGCCAAGAATAAAGATAGACTTGTCCTGCAAACTAAAGTGCTTTCATTCGAAACTGTCGGAAATGGCTCCAAAGGCAATCTATCATCCAGCACGGATCATGAGTTTGCACGGTCGCGCTGGAGATGCAGCTTAACGGTTTGATATGCCAATTTAAGAGTGACCATGTTTGGTTAGGCGAAGTTAATCACAGTGAGCATGGACCTTCTTTTCTGTTTGTTTATATGTATTATAAGACTTGAGTACCACTCACTGTGCTCAGCAAATCACCATTCCATTGGCTTAGCGTCCCTTTGGTTCAGCTGTGAAACTGATGTGGCTTTTAGAAAAAGCCAATAGCTGAACCAAAAGCCCTTGAATGGCCCAATAGCTTTGTCCCAAAGCAAGCGTAAATTTCACAGCCCTCCGGACCAGCTTTTAACGGCTATTAGATCAGGAAGTTGGGAAATATTACCCGTGTGCAACTGGTATGGTCACCATACCGGTTCTTCGTTTTTACCCATCCAACCCCCACAGACAGACGCGACCGGCTCCATTGTCCCTTCCTCGGGAGACACTCCCCCACCATCACTACCCCCTCGCCCCAACCACCGCGTTCTCCAGGACATCTACCGGCCATCTCCGGTCGTCGGAGCACCTGCCGTGACTGATTTCCCCTGCAATGCTCCCGGCTAGGGTTGCAGGGTTGGCGGCCACCGGAGCCACGCACGGCTCCCGTCCTCCCTTCCCTAATCACGGCAACGGACCCTTGGCCCGTGGTTCCCTCAGGTGCCCCTCTTTCTTCCTCCTATATCTGAATGCCTGATGTTCGATTGAATTGATTCGTGCATGACTAGTTATTACTTTAGAGAGGTATGTGTAACATTCCCAAAATTTAAAATAATAGGGACCCAAAAAAATTATTTTAAAATTTATATAGTAACATAAACCCTAGAAGCATGCATACAAATTTTGCATCGAAATCTTATTTTTCAATCACACATGCATTTGCTCGAACTAACTTGTAGTTATTTTCTAAATATTCCTAATTTTGTCCCTACACCCCAAAACCCCTTCAAATTTGAAACATATTTCAAATTTGAATTTAAACCCTAACGTAAACGAAAAATAAAAGGGTAAACACCCGTCATGGGCCGAACCCACCCCGCAGCACACCTCCACTCCGTTAGGCCCTGTCTGGAAATAGAAAATTCATAGGAATTTTAAAGGACTAGTCGTTAACCCGTGCATTCGCACAGGCTAGGCATGAAATCTTTGGCTTGTATTATTATCCATTTCGTAAAAAAATGGTATAAGTTATATGAAAATTTAGAAAAAAATCTATATCAGTTCGCAAAGAATCATATCAAGCTTAAAATATATATCCTGGCTCCTTTTAATATCATGAACTGCAACTTTGTTACATTGACTGATTCACTAAGATAGTGAGAAAGATCAAAGCAAAACTTACTACTCACTCTGGCCAAGCTTCTTCAGTAACCTCAATAGAGTGTTAAACTATAGGAATCTTCCAAATTACTACCCTAGTCCACGTTTGAAGTACAGCACCTTAGAACAAAGTGCGGGATAGTTTGCCACTGTGATTGAGTTGTTATTTTGTTGATGTTAACTGCTGACTGAATTTTCACAGACATCCCTCATGTATGTAGCCTTCCTTACACTTCAAGACACGTGCATGCATCACCACAATCTGCCCAGAGTTGTAGTTCTTTCGTGTAACCCATTATTCCTTCTTTATCTATACCTTCACCAGTTTTGTCAATCGATTGTTCTTGTTCCTTTTACATTTATTTACATTCTTCACTTCAAATAATTTTTCCACCGTGTATATATCAATTACCACTATTGTCTCATACGTCTCCAAAATAAATATAATAATGGATATACAAAACAGGTATATTATAGGGACCTTTGTCCTTTGTACGAATCTTTTATTTCATCTAATAATATAAACATATACCATTATAAGATTCAGCCCATCAGGTAGATTTATAAATTATCATTATAATTTATATTACTTCGTGCTCTTTATATATAACTCACGAACCATACTGGAAATTGCCTAACAGCGCATCAGTCCTTTATATATCCGACACTTCTTGATGTTGATGAGGATTGAGAAGTTGCGGCAAGATGGCTGAGGCGTCCTCTCCCCATGGTGCTTTGTTAGGGTTGACGAAGTTGAGAACGAAAGCGCCGAGAGGCGATCCAGATTTCCTTCCTATCGCTCGCGTACACGTCGTCAAACTGTTATACCTTCACATGCCCCTCTCCGTCACGATTAGAAGATTACGGTAAACACATGGTGTTCTCGAATACTTGAAGGCCTCTTGGATTTTTACTGGATGGAATACGTGAGATGAGCCGTGAGGGCATGTCTTCCATGGGGGAGCCGCTAATTTGCGGGCGGCCGCACGGCGCGCGCCGTGCGGTCGCACGCCGCGACAAAGCGGCCCCCTACCAGCCTGGATGCATGCAAGGGTAGGCTATAAAGAGGACAGGCAGGCGGGCCCCATTCATCAGAAAAATATTTTTTCTTCTAAAAAACATTTTGAGAAGAAAAAATATTTGAAGGAAAAAATTATACAGCACAAGAAATTTGTCATAAAAACATTTCACGAAAAAAAATTTGCAACAAAAATCTTGAGCGAGCAAATTTTTGCTTGCTTGTTTGTGACAAAATTCTTCAGAATTTTTTGCAACAAAATTTTGTCAACAAACTTTTGCTTGTGACAAAATTTTTCAGCGTCAAAATTTTGTCAACAAACTTTTGCTTGTGACAAAATTTTTCAGCGTCAAAATTTTTGCAACAAAATTTTGTCAACAAACTTTTGCTTGTGACAAAAAACTTTAGCGCCAAAATTTTTGCAACAAAACTTGCGACAAAAATCTTCAGCGTCAAAATTTTTGCAACAAAATTTTGTTCAACCAACTTTTATTAGGTCCCACCAACACTCAGGCTACCAGAGGAGTCCTCGCGCGCGGGGGGTGGGGGAGCGAGCGCACGGCTCGCCCCCAGATTTGGGATCGCGCTTCCATGGGCCTGGTGAGCGGCATCTTAGATTTTGTCAGATGAAGGAACACGTGACGTGAGGCATGAGGGATGTTTGGCTTGGGCCAGGTGACTAATTTGGTATGCACTAATCAATGGCATGGTGGGTAATTTTGACCAATTTTTCTCTCTTAATGTCTGCCGTTGAAGCTTGACTATACAATAGATAGGTGGCCAGAAATTTTTCTTTTTTCTCCGATTAACGTGAAAATTTTTTGAGAGTCTGTGTATAGAATATAGATAGATTGCATTCCATACGAAAGGAACAACATTGAAGCATTTGGAACAACGGAATGCCCCATTCCATTCCGGAGGAAAGGAAACAGTAGTCCATGCACATTTCACAGGAAACAAAACATCCATTCTGTCCCAAGGGAAAGAATCTTTGCTTGCTCTCACCCTCCTGATCCTGTGAGCAATCGGTGGATTTGGTCCAAGTGAAAGAATGAAAATAAATATACTCTATGCCTAGTGGGACCTATCTTTAGGCTCGTATGTTAATAAGTCTTTGGATTTAGTTGTGGGAGGTATATGTTGATCTGCAAATATTATTGATGGTTCCTATGTTTTAATTCCTGCGTTTCAAACACCTTGTTCGAAGGTTTCTTGAATTTTTCATTCCTCTGTTTTGCCAAAACATACATACTCCATTCCTGCATTTTTTTTCCAATCCTGCGTTACGTATTCCTTCGTTCCAAACAGAGCCTTATTCCCTCAGTATGGTCCATCTTTGCCCCCTCAACGCCTTCTTCCCCTCCCCATGCACGACCAAGTCTGACCCTGCCGTCGTCGTCTTCCTCCTCCTGCTATCCTTCCCCCTTTTCCACTTCATGCCGCGCATACCACCCCCGGCGCCTTCAATGCATGCCCGCTGTGGGGACCTTCCTTCGGAAGTCCTTTAATCACGTGTATCAGTCCCTAATCAGTACGCTGATACAGATTTTACACAGGTTTAGAATCTGAAGCAATATAAGGCGCAACAAATAAAGAGTAACTACCTTCGCTTTAGCGGAGAGCGTATTATAACTCATTCCATGGAGGGAATGAGTCGTAGTGCCCTACACGTCCATGTACCTGTAATAATTGAAAGCAAGGCTGAGTACACTTATGGTTGGTACTCAGTAAGACTGGAGTAAAGAATTACAATATATGCAGGGAAGTGGGGTGTAAAGGTTATACTCTGGTGGAAAATGCAAAGTAAGGTGATGTTTTAAAAACAGGGGGACGAGTCGGGGGAATAATAAGTTGTTTGGCCCTGCAGGGGGATTCTCATCCCTGCCAGTTCCCATATTTTAGTTCTGTCCTATAGACCGTCAGGGTCTTCCTGGGCCGGCTTATGCCTTACTCTCTTCGGGTCTCAGCCCGTCTCGCCATCACACATTTTATTAAAAGTGAATTGTAATTGACGGGGGCTTTGACTAAATGGGCTCATGACCGTGAGCCATGGCTATCCGGATAGGTTAATAACTCTGCAGAGCTTGTACACTATGCCATACGTTCGGTCAGCCATACCCCGCGAAGGGCGGTACTGACCTACGAGACCCTTACTCGCTGGTGTCTATCTCTAAACAACATTCCCTAGGTCCATCCACATATAGTACTGGGGGCTAAGCAAGGGCTAATAACATCCGCCTCACGGATATCAACCCGGGTATGAGCTCATAAATTGGGACCTTAGGCCCTCTGGGTCTCTGACCCTCTACTCTAGTCAACTCGTGCCGCCCAGTCCCAGCCCTCTGTGTTGGTCTGTCTCCACAATACCCGTTTCCCGACTTGGCACGTGCACGACTAGGCACCGGGTGCTACCCGGTTTTCGCCTGTCGGCACATTGCACCAATCATTCGGCTGCTTGGGATGGATTGCTAGGGTCTGGTAGCAGGGTGTGGATCAAGGCCTCACATGAATAGGTATTCCCGAAGGCTATACCTTTTTGGCACGTACGGCGATACTTGGCATTAGAAAGACTCTCCCGTGAACCGGTCATTATACGACCAGAGTAAGCCTTTGGGACAGGATCCTATATCGAGGCTGCCTCCCTTACTCGCAAGTCCATCCTTACGGGGTTTCTATTAGTTTGTTCATTTTGGATTAAACCTTAAAACACACATATCTCCCGGGAGCTTTCCATGATAAATCATATATTTGAAGAATTCCTAAGAAATCTATTTCTAAATAACGCTTGTTCATCTACAGGTCGTGACTGGGGTTATTAATGGGTTGTTTGGCTAGAAATGACTCTAAATCAAGGAAGAGATAAGATATAGAGGGGTTTCCATATGTTTTTATAAAATATGTAGTCCGTATTATTATCTTGGTTGATTTTATTATATAGAAACTGGGACTGACATGATCAAGGAGGTGGTTACCAGGACTTGCCTTCAATAACGGTATTTGGACGTCCGCTAATGCGTACGCATCCGATGCTGACCAGGCTTGGGCTTCTGTCCTTCCGGAGCTTCGGCATCTCGATCGGAGCCTGGTCAGGCCATCGATCTATCGATTGGCAAAACATAGAAAAATAGCATTCAATATAGCAATACATCAATCAATTCCTATAGAAAAGAGAGAAAGAATAAAAACTGAATATTAGGGTTATTGAGAAATAATCCATTAATTAAAGGTGGGATTTTTGGGAGGAATTTTATGGGAAATTAGTAAGTAATTTTCCCGGGGATGATAAAGGAATATCGAGGGTCGGGTGTTATATGGATTCTTAATAATAACTCCTAGATGACTAATAGATGATTATATTAATTATTTAGAAATAAGTTTCTAAATAATTAATGGTATGGGAATTCTAATGATGTTTTTGGAAAGTTAATAATTAACTTTTCCAAGGATTTCTGAGATAGAATTGGGTGGCATAATGGCTAGGTTTTATTAAAAACCCAGGGTTTTGATCGGGCTACAGAACGGCTGTGTGGGGTCTCAGACGGTGTTTTGGTTGGGCATTATAAGGGAATGGTTGGGCTTAGGATATAAACTTTAGGGTAATAAGATATGGAACTGCTTAGAATATATTCCTAGTATTTACAGGAATTTTATAGGGTTTTGGAATGAAAAAGGAAAATTTTTGGAGTACACTAACGGGGCTTTTCTATTGGATGAGAGTTACTCTTTTTGTGTTTTGGGTCAAGAAATATCATAAAATGGTTTAGATGGATCTAATAGGTTTAGAAATATTTCTAGTATTTTTGGACAATTTTGGAGAATTTTTGGAGTGAAGGAAGTGCTCGAAATAGAAGCTTGTGTACGATTTTGCGGTGTACCTAGCATTTTTGGGGCGGCTAAATCAGGCGTGGGGACCGCCCGGCGCACTGTTCTAGGCGCCGTGTTCATGGGCGCGGTGGACCACACGTGTTGCGGTCTGCGGTCCAGTGGACCATGTCCACCTTACTGGTGTGGTGGATAGCCATCCGACGGCGTCGCCTCGGGCCCGCGCGGTAGTGTGTGGTGGCGGGGATGGCGTCAGGCCACGACCGACGGCGTCGGCCTGGGCCCACATAGCAGCGAAGGCGGGGGAGGAGACGGCGTCGGGGCGACGGTAGCGGTGACGACGTTGGTGGCTGGGCCCGCCCGTCGGGTTTAACACCAGAGAGAGGGTGTGACGGTGGAGGACGGGAGCGGACGGCGGCGTACTTGTTCGGGGGAGGATGGTGGCGCCGTCGCGGGTGCCATTAGCGCTGTCGCGGGGGCTTGCCGGCGGCCCTGCGACTTGCACCAGGAGGACGATCAGTGAACTCGTTTGTGCTCAACAAGAGGGAGGATAAGAAGCCGAGCGGTGTGGCCGTGACGAATAGGGAAGTTCGGCTTGGCTCGAGCTGTGCCGGGAGAAGGGAGGGGTGGCCTCCCTTGTATAGGCGGGGAAGCGGCCGTCGAGGCTCGCCACGTCGCTTGCAAAGATAAGGTTCGGCCGGAGGAGCGGGACGCGCGGCGGCACGGAGGAGCTCAAGCTTCACCGGAGGGGGCTCGTCTCGGGAGCTGGAAGGAGTGGTCGGCACCGCACTCTAGTGCGGTGGCGGCTCGCGGCGTTGACACGCGTCGCGCGCATGCCCTGGCGGTGGATCTCGGCTGATGGCTGGGGATCGGGCGGCGGCGGCGGCGACGACGACGAACTGCTCCGGTATGGGCACGAGGAGGGGAGAGGAAGGAGTGACGTCGCGCTGACGTAGTGCGCGCCGCGCGCGCCAGCTGGGCTGGGCAGAGCGGGCTGGAGGAAGAGAGAAAGAGTGGTCCGCAGGCCGGCCGGAGGGCAGGCCGGAGGAGGGGAGAAGGTGAGCGAGGCCAAGAGTTGGAGGGGGAAAAGCAGACTTCACAATTGGGCTGAGCGGAACAACTGGGCTAAAAGCGAGGTTGTTGGCCCGTTTATCAAACAAAGTTTTTTTTCTATTTGTTTGAATATAGTTTTAGATTTAAATTTGAATTGGGATTCAAATTTAAATAGGGTTTTGATGTGAGGCTTCAGATGAACATTATTTTGGTGTATTTTAAAGGATTTGAGATAGGAAGTTAATATTCAAATTGGATTTAAATATTAAACCCAAGGATTGGAAAGAGAGGTTTCTAAACATACAAATGCAACACATATGTCCAATTAATGTATAGTTTAATTTAGAAAATGTATTTTGAATATTGATAGAGAAGAGATTAAGTTTAATTGAAGAAAATTTTTGAAAAGCTCGTATTTTTAAATGCCTTGAAAGCATGGTGTTAATCCCACACCACTGACGCCACTACCGCACCACTATCGAATGCGTCGGTGCCACCGCTATCATCCTCACCACTTGCACCCCTTCAAAGTTCCCACCTTGCACCAGAACTCGGCCGCCCCAATCCACTTGTACCAAAACGGGCACACCGCCGTGCCACCTCCGCCACTCGATCTCCGTCCCCTGGGCCCGAGTTGTTCCCTGAGCACGAGACCGACACGTGCCTGCACGAGGAGAAGCCACGCCCAAGTTCTCAATGCCTGCAGCCTTCACTTCGGCTCGGCCTCACGTGACACGTGTGGCAACTAGGTTGCTGATGGTCCTAGGCTGAAGGTGATCGAGAATAAACTCTTGGTGTTTGTTTATACTGTCCTGAACATCGAGTGGGCTAGATGAATTTAGGACTGTAAGACTTAGCAAAATTTTCCTGGTATAGTTATCGTGAGACATGTGTCACAATCAAACATGTGAAGTTGTATACAAGCTGTGACCTTGCTTATTCTCTCTTCGATATGGTGCTTGCTTCCACTGTTTAGAAATGTTCCTTATATAGGTTTACTCCAACAGTTCTTTTGTGAAGCATCTGTGCCTTTGTGGTGCATTGGTGCTGGAAATTGGATGAACAGTCCAAATCTTCAGTTAACCATGACCATATAGATAAAATGTAAGTCCTTCGGAGTAAATTGCTCCAAAAATGAGTTCTCAACTGAACTTCTGAAACTATTTATGTTTTCGGTGATGGCAATGCAAATGAAAATGCCAAAAAAGGGGGTGACCTTCACAAAAATGGCAGTATGGCAGCAATACAACAGCAACACTTACGAACGAATACTAGAAACAATTAAGGATCAGTTGATAAACTCCATGTATATGGATCACACCAAGCCATTTGCAGCCAGCATTGGCACGCTGCATCCACTGGGCATTGATCACAAACAACATTGTGTCCATTGTTCTTCAGAATGAACACTGATACACCATGGGGTTTTGGGAAGGCAAACCAAGACAACCAGGCAAACCAAGACAAATGACACACATCAGTTCTCTGAAGGTGTTTTTCGTTCTGTTTCATGGCAATGAAAATTGAGAAAATGCAGAAGGTATACCGGCCCCTTCTAGAGGACATGAAGCACAAGCTAACGAACTAGATGCATAAAGATATGCGCATGAATACCAGTAACAAATAATAATCAATGGATGCACTCCATGTATACCAAACCAAGCCATTGGCAGCCAGCATTAGCATGCTGCTGCGTCGATTACAAACAAACATCATGTCCATTGTTCTTCAGAATCAACACTCTCACACCAAGCAAGCAATTTGCAGCCCAAGCAATTTGCAGCAGCAGCAAAGGACGTAGGCGGTCAGGCCGGCTCACTGGAGAACCGTGCCTCGCAGGTGGCGCTTCTTGTAGTACTTGGAGTGGCGCGGCTGGAAGAGGGAGGGGTGGTGGCCGGACTCCATCCCGTCCCACTCCAGCTTGTCCCACCAGTCCTTCTCGCAGTCCACGGCCACAGGGAGACGGCGGCGGGCGTCCGTGGCCGGGAGACGCCTGAGGCTCCAGCAGCCTCTGATACAGATGGTCTCGAGGTTGGGAGCGTACATCTTGGTCTCACATATCAGTTGCAGACTGGGAAGCTCGTGCAGATACAGGTGCTTGAGCTTTGTGAATTGCAGCATGCCATTTCTGAATTGCCAGGACTTTTTATGCGGGGCAGCTATTTGGTCTTGGATTCTTCCCTCCACGAGGAAGACCTGCCTGAGATCGCCGCAAGAGAGTATGTGGAGGGTCTCCAGCTGGGACAAGTCGTCGTTCCATGACACCTCGAGCACATATATGAGCCTGGGGCACAAGTGAAGATGAATAGCCCGCAGTGACTCAAAGGATCGAGAAGCCTTTTCCGACACTGACCTTCTTGGGCTGTTGTGCCAAATAGAGCGAGCCATCAAGAGACGAGCGGCCCAAAAGGTTTCCAAGTTACCAAAATTGACGGCTTCATATTGGGTGGTGAAGACAGCTTGCAACCCGGGGCATCTCTCCACGCGGCACCACTTGAGCTCATTCATTACTCCCCAGTCATTACCTGGGGACTGGAAAATGTGTTCACGGGTTACCGCGGTAATGGAACAACTGTCGTGCACGTGCAACGACTTCACCTTGCTCATCGTGTAGAATATTGCACGACTTGCCGGTGCGCTGGCTGTGTTGTTAGGGACGTCGCAAACTCCCTCGCCAATGTCCATGTGGAAGTCTAGTGGCTCGAATGGCGCCGTCGTCGCGCTGCTGCTGCCATCAATCTGAGCAGTTATTATCTGGTGTTCGGTGCTGACATCAATATCATGGTAGGAGGTTAACGAACTGGGCAGAGGTAAACTGCTAGCAGCTACCTTTCTGCCGCCCATCTTCTTCTTGTGAGAGCTTCTTCCATCATCTTTGCTAGTAGATGACAAGCAGAGGTTCACCTTAACTTTAGGTGGCCAGGCCCACCTCCTTACCCAAATACTGTCTGAATCGAATAGGATCACCAAAAGAAACTTAATGGACTGAAGGAACCTCATGTCTGTGACGGCAACAAATGCATGGCAGTAGTACTCTTTTTCTCCATTGTCTTGGTAGACCATCAAAGAATCACACCACCATGGTTGTCTGGCCACCTCTCCCCCTGGTCGGGTGTCAATGCACACCATCCTCAATGAGGGACTCAACAGATAGGGCCAAGAAATTGAGCGGAGCTGCTTGCATCCCACCAAGAAGAATTTTTTAAGGTTGTACCACGTGTCCACATCTTTAATGTCAACCATCTTGACTGCTGTACGTGAGAGGTCCAGCTCCTCAAGGTTTGGCAGAACCCCATGCAGTCTAAAGTCTGCTAGTCTGGCACATCCAGCCAAGCTGATACGTGATATTTTACTTTTGTTCTTACCACCCATGCCTGGTGGTCCTGAGTCGAAGCAGAATGACTCGAGATATGGAGGGAGTCCTTGAGGGCCAACATGTTCCAACCCAACACAACGGTCCAGAACTAGTGTCTTGAGATTAGTTGCACTAGAAAGGTTCGGCAAAACTTTGATGGTGTTGTTCCCAGACAAGTCAAGGAGGTCCAGCTTCATCATGTCCTTGAATTCATCTTATCTACCTTCCTGTCACCAGGACACTGTAGGCTCAACTACTCGGAGCTTGTGGAGGTTTGGCAGCCGTCTCCATGCAAAATTGCGACGCCAAATCCTTCCCTTGTTTACATGAACCTCTCTAATGTTTGTAGAGACTATTGGCTCTTCTGTTTCTAGAGGGAAATCCAATTCCCAATCAGTGTGTCCTACATCTAGCACCCATAACCTCTTGAAAGTTTCCACTGCTAGTTCACATGTCTTCTCTTCCTCCTCTCCTAGTTGTTGTTCATCCACGCATTTATCCAGTCCAAGAAATCTCAAATCGCGGCAGCAATGGAAAGGAGGCGATGAAAAACTAAAGGTACAGCGGCATAACTTCAGTACTCGGAGTTGATCTGCTTCATGGAACCTCTTGCTTGGTAATGATACATATCCACTTACATGTGGGGGTGCAAAGAATAGGGATGTTGTCCCTGAAGGAACCTCTTGGAAATAGGAGTGGGTGTGACAAACCCAATGTTTTGTGGAAATATCCAGCTTAGAACTAAAATGACGCACTGTATTAGATGAGTATTCCTCTATTCTCATATGCTTCTGCAGAGCATTAGCGAGCTCCCATGCTTGGTCGTTGTTCTGGCCGCATCCTACAATCCCATCGCAAACCCAGTAGCTGGAAGCATGCATAGCCCAGTTGAAGTAAATGATGTATCCACCTTGTTGGCTTAATGACAAGTAATACAGCCAGCAATCTGTAGCTATTTCAGGGGTGACACCAAGGCCAAGCTTTCGGGTGTACAAAACGGTTTCTCTAGCCTCTTCCACCAGTAATGCATTCCAATTGGTAGCATCACTATTAGCATAAAGAAACAAACCTGATCTGAGCTTCTGCCCTTCAGAAATTTTTCCGCTAGAGGTCCACAATACCTTAGTAGTGCCGACGAGTTCAAGTTGTGGAATGCCACAGCTGAGCAAGTCAACCATGCCATCGCTTCCATTGTGAAATATAACTAAGCATCGATACGCTACCAGTGACATAAATATAACTCTAGCGATGGTTCCAATCTCAGCTCTGGAGCCTTCACTATGTAAGCCAGGGTCATCGGTGACGCGTCTAGATGGCTATCGGAGACAAAAAAAAAAAAATTTCGTCACCTTTTTTTCGTCACCGATCAGAGATGATCGGTGACGCGGCGATGCGGCGTCAGCAGGTGACGCGGGTACAGAACGCGTCACCGATGGCGCTTGGTCCATGTGACGCGGGTGTTTCAGACACGTCACCGATGGCTCTCAGTCCATGTGACGCGGGTGTTTTAGACGCGTCACTGATGGCTCTCGGTCCATGTGACATGGGTAATCTGCACGCGTCACTGATCGAGCTTTTCCAGGTGACACTGTTTTTCCGGCTGCGTCACCGATGGAGATTTTTCAGGTGACGCGGATTTCTGTCCAACGCGTCTGTAATGGCATTTGTGTTTGAAGACACGTTTAGCCAAAACACGTCTGCAATGTCCATTGCAGCATCAGATGCATGCTGCTATATCAGACATTATATACACAGATCACATGATCTGTCAAACATACACAGATCACATGATCTGTCAAACATACACAGATCCATCACATGGTCCATCGAATTTGTTCATCACAGATAGGTTCATCACATTTAGGTTCATCACATGATCCATCAAACAACTTAAAACATACAGATCCATCATTTGTTCATCACAGATAGGTTCAACACATAAATTATTTCTGGTACTTGCAACCTAGCAAACACAGATAGGTTCAACGCATAAATAGGTTCAACATAGCACTGCATTCACATGTTTTTTTCTGAGTATGCAACCTAACAATGAGAAGGCCCTGGAGTGCTACAATGGAACTCGCCTTTCTTGTCGATAATTTGGTGCACCAAGAATGCGGCGATCATTTCTCGGATTCTGCACAGGTCATCTTTGCCAAGTGGCGTTGGCAACACTTCAAAATCTTGTTGAGCGAGGGGCCGTCCGGGTGACGGTGGCGCGGCGTGCTCGAGCAGAGGAGAGGTGTGTGGCGTGGGCAACGGGGTGCGGCGGCGCGGCGCGCTCGAGCAGAGGGGGTGCGGCGACGGCGGCGCGGCGTCGTGCGCCAAGCAACCGGTGACGCGACGAGCAGAGGGGGTGTGGCACGCTCGAGCAGAAGGAGATGCAGATCGGATACAACAGTTGGTGACGCGGATGAACCACCCGCGTCACTCAGACGTCCAGCAACCGGTGACGAGAAACTCTAAGACGCGGATCAAACGGACGCGTCACCAATCTGCTCGGCTACTGGTGACGCGTTTCAATTGCAAGCGTCTGCCTACCATCGCAGACGCGAGTTAAACTTTACGCGTCACCGATCACGTTCTAGATCGGTGACACGTCTCTAAGTCACGCGTCACCTATGAAGTTGGTGACGCGTTTTGGTGAGACGTGTCACCGATCAACGTCGATCGGTGACGCGGTTTCATCTCAACGGGGCTAACCACGAAATACGGGTGACACGGCTTGTCAAAACGCGTCACCGATATCCTATAGGTGACGCGTTTTGCAATCCACGTCACCAAATGAAATGTCTTCTTTGAGGCTTTTTACATAGTGCTTGGTCTATCCCACTGAAATCATCCTCCTCGTCTTGCCTGTCAAAATCAGCCGCCACTTGTTGAGTAAGCTTAAGCTCATATGCGAATGCGATTGCTCTTTGCAGTTCTCTTCGGCTCTTCCACCTCGAGCAGACAATGTGGATGATCTTGTTGAATCTCTCCAACAGAGATGGTGGAGGATGTTCCGCTATAGCTCTAAGCACCGTTGAAGCACCCAGTCCAAACCAACCGTCAAAGTAGATATCCATGGGCTTGGATCCATCCATGGTTAGACGGCCTTCTAAGTAAGGTACTATTTGTTGTGTGGCCGTCTTGACGTCGGTCGCACTAATGTGTTGCCCGCGGGGGCTCATCAAATCCTGAAACGCAGTGATTAATTATATGGTATATACTAGCACCAGTCTTTTTCTCGTCATGATTTAATTAATTGTTACGCGCTACCTTCTCATGACGAGAAATGTTTGTGCGCGAGATTTAAATAATTTCAGCACCATACTTTGTTCCGTAGGACGGCTAATCTTCCTAGTTACCGTAATTTTTGTAGATTCAGGAACGTTGGCCTCTAAAGAAGGCGGGTAAATTTTTATTAAAAAAATATTTAGGTATGTAGAAACTAGCTAGGTTTCTCATTTGCCCACCAAAATTTTGAAAGTTTACAAAATCATTGATAATAAAAGCGATTATACTGGTGCTGAGAGCACGCGCATATATCTGCATTCTGCAGCGTGGGGGAAATACGTACCAGTCCAGCCATATCCTGATGAGTTTCTCTGTAAAAGAAGGACGAGCAAACTGAGAAGCTCCAGAAATCTAACCCATCTCGCTACGACTCGCTTCCAAATGGATCTCCATCAGCTAATTAATGTAGCCGATACGTACATGCATGAGCAAAGTTAATTGTACATCCACCGGGTGAGAACAACTGAACATGCACCCCAATTTCAAAAAACATATGCGTATAGAGATACCGAATTAAGAAGGATGTTATCAGTACCTTGACAGCTAGCTGCAATATGCGTTTGGTGGTGCTGTGTGTATTTGTTAACTTCCAACCGATTGAGAAATGGTCAAGTGCCCGTTCAAAAAAAGAAATGGTCTGTGCTGGCCTTCTGGGAGAGAGCTAGCTAGCTCTAACTCTAACCGTGCCTGCAAACAGCTCCTCGTTCTTCGGTTGCTTTCTCAAGATAGCTTCACCTATCTTGTAGCTTTTGACATTGGCTTTTAGAACAGAAAAAACAAAAGAAAAAGGATTTGTGCGCAGTCTAGCTCTTTGCTTGGGGCTGGAGCCAAAGAATAAATTAAAGACGAAACTGGCAACCTGCAAACTAAAGTAGCTTGCAGAATCGTCGATCGATCTGTTCTCCCTCCGGCACGGATGAATGATGATGATCCTTTTCTCCGACGGCTTCCAATGTTCTGAGCAGATCAGCGTACCGGACATTTGTGTATTCGTATCGAGCCAGTGGCAGAGCTGGCCAAGAATTTTAGGGTGGGGCGGACTTGCGCGACAAACCATCTATTACTAAAAATCGACGGCATTCATATGTCACATTTTTGTTGAGATCACAACAATAAACACACAATTGGCTAATAAAATGACCTATTTGAAGGTTTAGGGTCTGTTTGGTTGGGTTGTAGCGGTGAAAAAAAAGTAGTTGTGGGTTGTGGCCGTGAAAAAAAAAAGCTATTGTGAGCTGTCGGCTGTGAGAAAGCTGAAAGCCGTTTGGTTGAATTGGTTGTGGCTGTGTGGATTTGGTAAAAAAATGCATGTGATGCCTCTGAAGTCCTGAGAGACTGTTTATATGCAAAATGGTCGTAAAACACTGTATTGTGTGTGATCAACATGGAAATGACCGTTTTTGAAAGGGAAACTTATTTTTTTTAGTCTTGCATCCACCGTTAACATGTACTCCTTCTGTCCCATGAAAAATGCAATTCTAGGAGTCTTTAGACAGATTAGTTTGTGGTGTGAAAAGACGCACAAGCCCTCATTTATTTGCCTAATGTCGTTAATTTTTGCATGCAAATAAAATCTGACCACTTAATTAGTAAGATAGTTGTGATCCAATTCTAAGAATTGTAGTCTTTGAAGGATTCTTTTTCAAACACTAGAATTGCACTTTTCATGGGACGGAGGGAGTAGTTCGCACTACAGCGATAGCGTTTTACAAAAGACATGGTTCATGATAGTTACAACAAGAGACCGCGATTTATTCTGGGTCGGGAACTAATTTATTCATGATAGACACAACAAAAGACCCGTATTGGTTCCCCACCTTTTGACTAGGGGATTGATTCCCGGTCTTTTGTTGTCCCTATCATAAGTAAATCGGTTATCGGCCCGGAATAAATCCCGGTCTCTTGTTGTAACTGTTAGGTCGATCTCCACCACCACGGCCCAAAGGCCGTGATGGGCTCGGTCCACGCACCCTGATCGGGGGAGCCCAACCTAGCATTGGTTGGTGGGCCCCCGTTGTACAGTGCTATAAAAAAAGGGGTGGGGGCTAGGGCACGCAACACGAGGTTCACCGCGCCGCCAGCCACCACCCCACAACCCTACCGATCGAGGGGCACTGGAGCAACGGGAAGCTACACCAGCGCCGCCCGCAACCTCTGGGTGGATCCGGAGGACGAGGTGCCATCGCCCCGACCTCAACCGGAGAGCCACCGCGCCACCAGCGCCTCCTCAACCCGCGGCTGCCCCTGCGACCGCCACCGCCGCCATGGCTGCTGTCAACCCCGACGCCACCTCTAATGGTCTGTGCCCCTACTCTCTTCTTCTAGGTGTAGTTGTTCTAGTTCATGCATGTACAAGTGGTTAAATCCTTTATTCAAAGTTATACCCGTGAGTTTAATCTATTACTAGTCGATCCTAAGGTCTATCAATGGTATCAGTCGCCTAATCTAGTAGTAGATTAGAGATCCGGGTAGTTAGCACTCAAAAAGAAAAGAAATACCCGCTGTTAGTTGTGACAGAGGGGAAAGAAGAGAAAAATCGAAGTTTTTTCGGTTAAATCTAAAGAAAAAGAAGAAAAAGTTGATGAAAATCGAGCAAGAAAGATGGATCTCAGATCCAAAACCCCAAAATCCAAAACCCTAACCCTAACCCTAGATCTAAAAGAAGGGTCACGGTATGAGGGGGAGGACCTACCTTTTGGTCTTCTCCGCCGCCGGCCGTCACCGCCGTCGTGCAGGTAGAACGCGGGAGCGGAACTGCTCGACGGCGGCGCGCTCTCCCTTGCGGGGAACGCGCACGCCGGCGAGAAGCTCCGCCACAGCGCCAAAAAGGAGGGAGGGGGAGCGCGCTGACCTTGCGCCGGCGGCGCTCGTCCTCACCACGACCGGCAAAGGCCGGCCATGGTGGGCCGCGAGCCCCCTCGCCTCTCTCTCTCTGGATCTCACTGAGTTGGGTC
This sequence comes from Urochloa ruziziensis, assembly GCA_015476505.1. Lineage (NCBI taxonomy): Eukaryota > Viridiplantae > Streptophyta > Magnoliopsida > Poales > Poaceae > Urochloa > Urochloa ruziziensis. The sequence goes on from CM027124.1 coordinate 11,398,787, forward strand.
TTGGGGAGGGGGAGAGAGGGCTTAGGGGAAGGGGAGGAGGAGGAGCACTGCGGCCATGGCCGGCGGCGCTCGTCCCCGCCGTCGCCGGCGAAGAAGCCGAGCGCCACCGGCCATGGCCGCCGCCGCGCTGCGTGCGCCGCCGGACCGGGAGCGGAGAAGGCGGGGGGGGGGGGGGGGGAAGAAAAGGAAAGTGAGCTAGGGTTAGGAGGAGCCGGCGCGCGCGCGTTTTATACGCGCGACGCGTGCGGGGAGTCGTCGATCTCGGATCGACGGATCCGACGGCCGAGAGCGGCCGGCGCTCACGCGGGCTGGAAGCGGCCCGTGAGGGAGGAGAAGCTGGGCCGGATTGGCGGCCCAGCCGTCGGTTTACGGGCTGAGAGCCCACGCGGGCGAGCGCGAGCGTGCTGGGCCGCGATTTATAAGTTGGGCCGCGAGTTAAAGGGCTAAATCGCGCGGGCGGCATAGTCCAGGGACCAAAAGCGGACTTCTGTCGCGAAAATTAAGAAAAGGGCTGGGCGTGCGGCTGGGCCGCTGCTGGGCCGAGCGCGCAGAGGCGCGACGCGCGCGCGCATCTGCCGTGGGCCAATTTTTGCTTCGCGGGCCAAAGTGACGAATGAATAGTAACGTTTTCAATTAAGTTTATTTATTTCAGAAGCTATATTTGGTTGTTTTTGTGTTTATTTTGCATGTTTTCAAGTAATTATCTCTGTTTAAATTTTTGCACATAGTAATTATTTTTTACAGAGAGTAGAATGCTTCTGAAAATTATTTTTTCTCATGATATTTGATGTTTTTTCCGCTGCGTAATTATCTCTAGTTAAATTGAACCAAAGGGATATTTAATTAGAGAAGTAGAAATATTTTATATTCAGTTTTATGATATTGTCATTTTCTGGCCAAAGCTGATAATTACAATATTATAAATATTTCTTGTCAAGTTATCATGCATTTATTCTATTTTCTGCCCAAAGGTGATATAGAATTGATGTAGAAAGCATGTTGTATGTGTTGATTTTGACCAAAGTTAAATTAATACATGCAATATTTGTTTTTTATTATTGTTCTCACCAATTTTATGTCAAAATTTTAGGCCCAAATTCTTCAAGCTATGTGTCTGATATCCCTATCCTAGTTGGAAGCAACTATGGAGAATGGCGCACGCAGTTCAACCTGGCAGTGGTGATGACAGATATTGACACTGCCATGAACTACCCATATCCGGTACTGCCTGAGGCACCAGTGCGTGGAGCAAATGAATCTGATGAGGCATTCGCGGCACGAGAGCGTGACCACGCGCCTGTTAGAGCACTATATGATCTCGAGAAGAGAAAGTGGGATATTTCCAACAAGAAATGTCTGCTGATTATGCGGACAAAGATGGCAGAGGCCATAAGGAACTCTATCCCAGAGAAGAATGCAGAGGGTGTTGCTCACACTGCACCTGAGTATATGGCACTAGTGGAGGCCCAGTTCACTGGGTCGTCTAAGACTTATGCCAGGACGCTGATAGATCAGTTTCTAAACACGAAATATACGGGTGGGGGTGTGAGAGAACACATCATGAAATTGAGCAACCTACATGGGAAGTTAGCTGCCTTGGACATGAAACTACCTGAAGATTTTCTTGTCCACACAGTTTTTCGCTCACTTCCAGCTGCATTCTCCAACTTGGAGATCACTTATAATTCCCTAGAGGAAAAATGGGATATGCAGAAACTCATAGGCCGCTGTGTGCAAGATGAGGACAGAATGATTGCACAGAATGGTGGACAAATCAACTATGTCCACCATCAGCAGAAGAAGAAGAACTTTCCCAACAAGAACTTCAACAAGAACTTTAAGCCTAAGAACCAGTGGGAAAGTGGCCCTTCAAATGCTTCCAGCAAAGAAAAGGGCAAGGCACCAGTGCAGTTTGATCGCTCTAACAAGCCACAAGACAAGAAGGAAGTTGGCAAAAATGAGTGTCTGCATTGTGGGAAGGCGGGACACTGGCAGAACAAGTGTCCTGACTGGCTTGAAATGATGTGGAAAAAGGGTGAGGATTATATTACTTTTGTAGATGAATTCCTGTTTTTATGTTATGATAAATCTACTTGGTGGATTGATTCAGGTGCAACTACTCACGTTGCTAATTCTATGCAGGGATTAAGTATGAGCCGGATGCTGCAAAGAGGAGAAAGAGGAGTTAAAGTTGCAAACGGCGTTGAAGCTGAAGTGGAGGCAATAGGAGAACTCCCCATCAAGTTGAAAGACGGCTTCACGTTTCAGCTGCACGACGTTCTTTACGTTCCCTCTTTGAGCAGAAACTTAATTTCAGTTTCATGTTTAGCAGACGATGGTTTTGAGTGTCTTTTCGACAGTGAACAATGTTTTATTATGTTAAATAAAGTTTGTGTGGGTCTTGCCTTCCGACAAGACAAACTTTATAAGTTATCTGTTTATGATGATTTGTATGCATGTGAAGATGTGTATGCAAGTACTAAGATTGTGCATGAGATTGAAAATGTATCCTCGTCTACAAAAGTAACCAAGAAGCGGAAAAGAATTGATAACGTTTCATCGAAATTATGGCACTGTCGTTTAGCCCACATTTCGAGGGGGAGAATGGAACGTCTAGTTAAAGGATCAATTCTTCCACCGCTACAATTCTCAGACTTAGAACAATGTATTGATTGCATCAAAGGCAAATACGTTAAGCAAGTAAACAAAGTAGCAAAATGAAGCACGGGAACCTTAGACATAATACACACAGACATCTGTGGTCCGTTTCCCGTTGCATCAGTGGATGGTTTTGACTCGTTCATCACATTCACAGACGATTACTCCCGTTATGGCTATATTTATCCAATAAAACAAAAGGCAGAAGCGTTGGATAAATTTAAAATATTCAAAGCTGAGGTCGAGAATCAGCTTAATAAGAAAATAAAATTAGTAAGATCAGACCGTGGGGGGGAGTACTACGGTCGACACACCCCGTATGGCCAAATTCCAGGACCTTTTGCAAGGTACCTTCAGGAAAATGGCATAGTTGCCCAGTACAGTGCACCGGGTGACCCACAGCAAAATGGAGTAGCTGAAAGGAGAAACCGTACCTTGATGGATATGGTTAGAAGCATGATAAGCTATTCCACTTTACCAGTTAATTTGTGGATGGAGGCTTTGAAGACCGCCATTCACATCCTAAACAAAGTGCCTAGCAAAGCAGTTCCTACGACACCTTATAAACTTTGGACGGGTAGAGAACCCTCTCTCAGATATATGCGTGTATGGGGCTGCCCCGCTGAGGCTAAGATCTTTAACCCAAATATTGGAAAGCTAGATCCCAAAACAGTCAGTTGCTATTTCATTGGCTATACTGAAAAGACAAAAGGGTATCGTTTCTATTGTCCTAACAGACACACAAAGTTTGTGGAAACGAGACATGCAGTTTTTCTAGAGAATGAGATGATCAGGGGGAGCATGGCTACTCGGGAGATAGATCTTGAGGAGAAGCGGGTCTTTGCACCTTGCCCAATGATCCAAGAACCTTTTTTCGAGTTACCTGTGTCAATTCCAACAGTGGAAGCCACTGTGACACCGGTACAAGCTCCTAGTCCTGTAGTGCCAGTAATGAATGAGAATGTGGAACCTATTCCTCAAGTTGAACCAATTGTGGCACAAGATGTTGAACCAGTTGTTGCTCAAGAAATAGAACCTCAACAGCCTGTGATTCCTGAAGTAACAGTTGTTGAGCCAGCTGCTGAACCAGCTGGGGGAGGACTGAGAAGGTCTACAAGAGTGAGACGCTCAGCTATTCCTGATTGCTATGAAATTGGCAACTTAGAAGAGTTTCAAATGGGGGGTGATCCCGTCACATTTGAAAAGGCTATGAGAAGCGCTCAATCTGAAAAATGGCTAGAAGCCATGCAAGAAGAAATGAATTCAATGAGTGCCAACAAAGTTTGGGACTTAGAAGTAATTCCTAAAGGAGCCAAATCAGTAGGCTGCAAATGGGTTTACAAAACAAAATGTGACTCCAAAGGGAATATTGAAAGATATAAAGCGCGACTCGTGGCTAAAGGGTTCACACAAAGAGAAGGAATAGATTACAATGAGACGTTCTCTCCAGTCTCATGTAAAGATGCCTTTAGAATCATAATGGCATTAGTGGCACACTATGATTTAGAATTACATCAGATGATGTAAAGACAGCGTTCTTAAACGGGGATCTGTTTGAAAACGTATACATGACTCAACCTAAAGGTTTTGTTGTGGAAGTCAAAGAAAACATGGGATGCCGATTAAGAAAATCCATTTATGGATTGAAACAAGCTTCTAGACAGTGGTACTTGAAGTTTGATGAGACAATTAAGAAATTTGGGTTTAAGGCAAATGTAGAGGACAATTGTATCTATGCAAAGTTTAAGAATGGAAAATATATTTTCCTAATCCTATATGTGGATGATATCCTGCTTGATAGCAGTGATAAAAGAATGTTGCAAGAGACAAAAATGTTTTTGTCCTCTAATTTTGATATGAAAGATCTTGGTGAGGCTTCATATGTTCTGGGCATTGAAATTCACCGAGATAGAAGAAACGGGGTTTTAGGACTATCGCAAAAGACATATTTGGAGAAGATCCTAAAGAAATATAACATGCATGCGAGTAAAGCCACACCTGCACCGATAGTGAAGGGCGATAAGTTTGGGGATTTTCAACGCCCCAGGAACTAGTATGAGATCGATCAAATGAAAATGGTTCCATATGCTTCAGTAGTTGGTAGCTTACAGTATGCACAAGTGTGCACTCGCCCTGATTTGGCTTATATCACCGGAGTACTCGGTAGATATCAAGATAACCCAGGCATAGAGCACTGGAAAATGGCAAAGAAAGCTTTGCGGTATGTGCAAGGCACAAAAGACCTCATGCTAATATACAGAAGATCTGATTCTCTAGAGATAAGAGGATATTCAGATGCAGACTTTGCGGGAGACAAGGATGATAGAAAATCCACGTCGGGTTATGTATTCACTCTTGCAAAGGGAGCTATTTCGTGGAGAAGCTCTAAACAAACCCTGGTTGCATCATCTACGATGTATGCAGAGTTTATAGCATGCTATGAGGCAACATTGCAGGCCAAGTGGCTAAAGAAATTCATACCCGACTTGAAAGTGGTAGATTGTATTAATAGACCACTTAAAATGTACTGCGATAATGAGCCTGCAGTATTTTAAGCTCACAACAACAAGTCGAGTAACGCTACCAAACCAATAGAAATAAAATTCTATGTTGTGAAAGATAAAATCCAGAATCAGACTATAAGTCTGGAGCATATAAGTACGAAGAATATGCTTGCGGATCCGCTCACTAAAGGTTTACCACCCAGTGTGTTTAGAGAACACATTACCGGTATGGGTTTAAGGGAAAGCCTTATGATCACTGGATAATGGCCCAAGGTACGATCCTTTGCAATAGAGAAGTTTATTGTGGCTGATTAATCTAATTGAAATGTCAATTTTGATGACTCATGCTCAATGTGCTTTTTTGTTATGAAGTGGATGTCAGGCGAAGAGCTTAAGGTAAGAAAACATAAGGTGAGATCGATGGGGAGATTGTTAGGTCGATCTCCACCACCACGGCCCAAAGGCCGTGATGGGCTCGGTCCACGCACCCTGATCGGGGGAGCCCAACCTAGCATTGGTTGGTGGGCCCCCGTTGTACAGTGCTATAAAGAAAGGGGTGGGGGCTAGGGCACGCAACACGAGGTTCACCGCGCCGCCAGCCACCACCCCACAACCCTACCGATCGAGGGGCACTGGAGCAACGGGAAGCTACACCAGCGCCGCCCGCAACCTCTGGGTGGATCCGGAGGACGAGGTGCCATCGCCCCGATCTCAACCGGAGAGCCACCGCGCCACCAGCGCCTCCTCAACCCGCGGCCGCCCCTGCGACCGCCACCGCCGCCATGGCTGCTGTCAACCCCGACGCCACCTCTAATGGTCTGTGCCCCTACTCTCTTCTTCTAGGTGTAGTTGTTCTAGTTCATGCATGTACAAGTGGTTAAATCCTTTATTCAAAGTTATACCCGTGAGTTTAATCTATTGCTAGTCGATCCTAAGGTCTATCAGTAACTATCATGAATTTTCTACTACAACTATCGTTACCGGCCGGGAATGAATCCGGTGGAAGCGAATGAGGCCTCAAGGGAAGGATCAGCGAACTGAAGAAGCTCCGGACATCTAACCCATCTCTACTCGCTTGCAACAGACATCTAAAATACATGCCAAGCATGAGCAAAGTTGGTCACACGTCCGTCGGTAAACTAATATGGACCTATTCTTAAGAAATGTATAGATACTCGTATATACAAAAAAAAAAGTGCTAACCGCCATATGGGAAAGTAACAAGGATAGATTATTCTCAGTACATTGGCAGCCTGCTACAGTGTATGTATCCTGGAGCTGAGAAAAGCACAAGAACCTGTGCTGCTATATATGTAGTAGTTATTAACTTCCTCAAGGCTAAGAAATATTGGCGTGTCATATGTGTGCTCTGCTGGGAGATCGAGAGAAGTGGCTGCCACACAGCCCACAGGCCACAGCAAGGTAGCAGAAAGAAAATAGCTAGCTGCAAAAAATGATCCGGTTGCCTCTGAAGATAGCAGCGTAACTGTGTAGCTTTGAAACGGCTTTAAGAAAAGGATACGTGCAGTGGCTCTTTGCTTGGGGATGGAGCCAAAGAATAAAGATGGAACTGTTATCCTGCAGACTTTGAAGCAGCGAACTGCCCCCACGGACTTTTTTTTTTTGAATCGCATGCCCACAGGACTACCACGAAGGTCGTGAACGTTATTTACATAATTCACAGTACATAGTTGAAAACAGTAGTGGACGATAAATTCTTTTGCTTTCCATATAATAATATAAATAAATAAACAATCGCAATACTGCTCAACACAACAGAATGACTGCCAGGGATAGATTGTAGCTACTTCAAAGTACCCGGATGCCGGCCAAGCAACCGGCCTTGCGCTGGAAGCAGCGAGCTGTGCCATTCGGCTTTGCCCTCTCCACGAAGAAGCTCCCCATGGACCCCATCGACACCGCAACCATAGTGAGTATTGCCAACCGGCCTAATCTTTACTCGTTTTACCTGCGAGCAATTGTTGCGGAAACAAGTAGCACATATCAGCAGAAGGTACTTTACAAAGCGAGGCGAAGTATCGTATTCGCGGGGCGGGGGGAGGGGATGCAAGCTAGCAAGTTTAACACTAGAAGAGAATGAGGCATCCGCGGACGACATAAACAGCGGCCATTTTTGGACCCGATGCTAATGGAGTATTAGCACCGGGTCCAACGGCTAGCAGCCGCGCGTAGCGCGCGTCGGTGGGGGGGGGGGGGGGGGGGGCTTTAGCACCGGGGAAGCAACCGGTGCTAAATCCACCCCTTTAGCACAGTTGCTGCCTGCAACCGGTGCTAATTCCAGAGCAACATTTAGCACCGGTTCTAGCTAGGGACCGTGCTAAATCCCCGATGTTAGCACCGGTTGCAGCCAGCAACCAGTGCTGATTATCTACCTATATATTCCCTCCTTCCTCCCCACGCCCGAGCCAGCATGAACACTCCGAGCTGTGTTCATGGTGTGCTCTGGTTGAGGGGAGATTTTGCCAAATTTTTTTTCAAAAATTGTGAAGGTTTCCTTCTTTTGAAGCATTCTACGAGGTACACAATTTCATCCTCTCATGTTCTTGTTTAGTTTCTATTGTTATTATGCTTTATAAATATGAAATTTGTGAAGAAAAAAAGAGAAGAGAGAGAAAGGGTTATATATGCGTGTTTATAGTGGTTTAAATTTAATGTTAGGTATGTATTGGAGAAATTTTGTTAGAAATGTTTTTTGAGTATGCTTTTTAGTATTTTATTTATAAATGGAATATAATGATTTTTATTTTGTGTGATATGTAATTTGGAATATAATGATTTTCTACGAGGTACACAATTTCATCCTCTCATGTTATTGATTAGTTTCTATTGTTATTATACTTTATAAATATAAAATTTGTGAAGAAAAAAGAGAAGAGAGAGAAAGGGGTATAATATTATACTTTAGAAATGTTTTTTCAGTATGTTTTTATTATTTTATTTATAAATGGAATAGAATGATTTTTAAAAATGTGTTATGTAATTTTTTTATATTAATTGGAGATATGTGAAATTGGTTAGTTTATTTTGACAGAAGTTCGTATGTTGTAATGAGTATTTTTTTAATAACATTTATTGTTTTTTGAGAAATAAAAGCCTTATGGATATATCGATATGGCTACTGCTGGAGGAAGTGGGACCGGTGATAGTGATCGTGGTTCGTCTCGCGGGAAGGGCAAAACTACAGTACCACCTCATGATAAGTCGAAAGCCTCAGGACCTTGGGCAAAACTACAGTACCACCTCATGCTAAATATTGTTTTTTTTAACCTAATCCCGACGTGGCTAATAATGTTTTAGTTATAATCTAAATAAATAAGACTAACTATAACCTAAATAAATAAGACCAAGTATAACCTAAATTTATAAGACTAAGTATAAATTAAATAAATAAGACTAAACATTTAGATGTAGTAGTAATATTATTTAGCACCGGGTATTTGCAAAACCCAGTGCTAAATATAAAATTGCGTCAAAAAAGTGGCGCCAAACGGAACTGGGGCACCTTTACCACCGGGCGGATCTAAGACCCGGTGCTAAAGGTCCCCAGTTTCGTTTGGCGCCCCGGCGGCTGACATTTAGCACCGGGCCTTGGTTGCGCCCGGTGCTAAAGGTCCGCCTTATATATAGTCAACACTTAGAAAAATTTTCGCATCTCGCCGTCTTCGTCTTCTCCACTCCCCACTTCGTCTCCCCGCCGGCCCTCGCGGACCCCGCCACCGTCGTACCCAAGCGCCATCGCGCCGCCGCCGTCGTCCCCAAGCGCCGCCGTCATCCCCAAGCGCCACCGCGCCGCCGCGCCGCCGTCGTCCCCTAGCGCCGCCGCGTCTCCCCAAGTGCCGCCGTCGTCCCCAAGCTGGACCGCGCCGCCGGTGCCATCTCCACCCCCGGCGGCCCCCGCCCCTCTACCATTGCCGGCACCGTCTCCACCCCCGGCGTCGCCCTCGCCGGCCCTCCACCCCGACGACGCCCCCGCTCGCCGCCGCCGCCCCCGACGCGCCCGGCCGCCACCCGCGCGCCGTTCGGCGGCCACCTGCACGTCGTTCGGCCGCCCAGGACGCGCCGCCGCTCTCCATCAGCAGCGACCGCCGCCGTCCCGCGGCCTCCCGCCGCCGCGCCGCTGGGAGCCCCCGCCGTCGCGCCGCTCGGCCGCCCCCGCCGTCGCTTTTAGCACTATGAGATGATGTAACTCTTTTTGGCACTAAGATATGTAATATATGTCTTTTATGCTTATACGAGCCTTATACAAATACTAGTGCAGTGTAGTACGACATCCGTATTAGAACAAATACGTAGACGAAATACGTTGGCAAAATACGTATACAAACAAATAAATATGAAGGCTGGAAAAGGGAAAATTATATGATCCCCCTTTAGCACCGGTTCTAGCCACAAACCGGTGCTAAAGGGGCTCGCGCAGGGGCCATGTGCGCGGCCCCTTTTAGCACGGTTGGTTTCGAGACCCGGTGCTAAAGGGGGCCTTTAGCACCGGGTAAATGACCCGGTGCTAAAGGTTGTACTCCTTAGCAACCGAAAAGATTAGCACCGGTTGGAAAAACCGGTGCTTGAAAGGGGTTTCCCAACCGGTGCGGATGTCCTCATTAGTACAACCAGGTTGTACTAATTGTTGCACGGAATGAAATGCAGAAATACGAGTCTGTCGCAATACATATTCTAAACACCGTTTAAACGGACTAAACGACCGTTTAGACGAACAGAGCTTGACATATTCCACATAAGGGAGTAGGAGATGCCAGCAAAGCTGATAGGCAACGAAGAAGCAAAATAGTTTGAGTCTGCCACTTCCATGGACAAGAATCAAGTCCAGACTGCCATCATCATGCTGAGCTTTTGGTGCAATAACTGGAGAAAGCAAACCCCGTGCAGGCTTGCAAAAGTGATTGCAGACAAAAATGCCAAGAAACTCCCTTTCCTGGTAACCCAGCTTATCTTCAATCCTACCATCAAGATGTATACCTCCCCTAACCTTGTCATCATCAGAAAGCTGTTCATGACATTTATCAGTCAGCGGTTTCAGTTCAGGATTTGTCCCTGTTGATAAAGGCAGGTAGTCCACCTCAAATCTGTATTGAGGTAATGACAGGAACTTTAGAAGGCCAGCAGCACATATCGGAAGGGACCAAGGTGCAGGCGGAAGTTTTCAGATAGTTCCAGAACTGGAAAGAAAAGAACATGTTATAGGTTGACTAAACATAGCATATATGAATATATGGGTAGACCGTAGAAGACAAAGACGCATCATATCCAGAACATCTGGAATTGCTTTGCAGTAGTGTTATATATCAGTCAATACGACGTAATAAGCAAGAATTA